>JAHUXG010027193.1:0-197041 GCA_020740815.1 Sciurus niger | reverse complement strand
TGCCTGCCTGGTTCCTGGAACAATGTACCCTCCACACCACTCCCCATCTCCCAAGAGCAGGTCAATGCTGGACTCACTTCCTGTGCCAGGAAACCCTTGTGATGTCACAGTGACCTGAGCCTATGAGGAGCAAGGTGATGGACACATGGCTGCTGTCTGTGGAGCATCTGCTCTGGGCAGGTCCATGGTCCAGTGAGCTTTAACCTACAACTTAGTTCACTCAGAAGCTCCATGGAGAAGGGGAATGTAGCTAGTTTCTGTATGAGGAGTCAAGGATCGTAAGCTTGATTTCCTTTCATGAAGACAAAGATAAGGGAAAACATGAACTTGTTCAGGCAGAAGCTGAGCCAGTGGAGTCCACATCTGACACCTAAAATCAGAACTGAGGTGGGTGGAGGTGTTCAGGATGGAGAAGACTTCAGAAAGCCTTCACATGACTGTTGCTGGATCCCAGCCCCAGTGCTGTATAACCGAGCAACCTATATCTAAGTATATTGTTTATCATTATCAAATTTTTCATTAATGACAATTCTGAACTTGTGTTCTGTCATGACCCGCAGGACATCAATGCAGGATGGCGAACCTAAGAGAGAAGGAATTAAAGGGACAAGAGACGCAGGGAGTGACAGCAAGACAGGAATTCTGATCAAGCTGCAAATTTTTATTGTTCTCACGGGTATTTATGCTGAGGGAATGAGGGGTATGACAAGGTGCAGGTTGGTTGGCTGTGTTCTTCTACTGGGCTCCTGATAGGGTGCAAGTTCGCAGCGGCAGGAAGGTGAAGTTTGCGCCAGCGGGAAGGTGAAATCCTGAAAGAGAAGCAGGAACGGCACCATAGGCGCCATATTGTCAGAACTATCAGCCAGGAGGGGGGAGGGGTGCTGCTGCTTATCGTAAAGTCAGAAAGTTCTCAGAATGAGAACTTCTTCTTGGTCCCTGACATTTCCCCCTTTCTTATATAAAATTATTGACCATATTTTCATAGCCATATTTTAAGGGGGTGATAGAGGCTATGTGGTGAGCCAGGGGCGTGGCTTGCCCGAACAGGTACAGAGCTGGAGTGAAAATCCCTAGGGAACTGCGCCTGTCTTAGGTTGTCCGTGATAGAGCAACATCCTTACCTGTCATTGGATAATGAGGCTCTAGCCCTCATTTCCTGTCTTAGCTTGGTATGAGCTCTCACGAATCTTACCCATCATTGGCTGTCCAGTTCAGCTCACTGGGGTGACGGTCTATTAAGATCACCATCGCGATCCATCATCTCCAGTCGATGGTAATGAACCTGAATATGTTTCGCCTGTATAGCCTCAATTTGAGCTCTATGAAAAGCCATGATCTTGTTGAATATCAAAGGACCTATAGATACGATAAGCAGCAAGGAAAGGAGGGGACCTAGGAAGGGAAGGAGATAGGGAAGGAGTCCACTGAATCCAGTCCATAGTGGATTATCAGCCAGTGCTCATCTGCATTTTTCTAAGTCTTCCTGCAGCTGTTTGATCTTGTCCTTAACAATTCCTGACTTGTTGGCATAGAAACAGCATTTTTCCTGCAAAGCCAGACAAATGCCTCCCTGTTCAGCAGTTAGAAGGTCTAAACCTCTCCTATTTTGTAGGACCACTTCTGCTAAGGAATCCACCTGATCTTGAAGATCTTGTATGGTGCTTGAGAGTATCTGTACATCAGAAATCAATTGTCTGGATATGATAGAAGCTACCTGAGCAGGATAGACAGCAATAACTTTAGAGGATGTGGCGGGCAAATGAACCCAAAGCAAGGGGCAACCTTTATTTTTAAAATGTGGATCCCACTGCCAGAATAGTCCCGTGGGTGTATGAGGAGTGTGTAATATAACCAAAACCAAAGGAAGGTTATAAGATATTTGTGTAACAAATTGTTGAGCAATAACTACTGTGACTTGAATTAATGCTTGCCACGCCTCGGGAGTAAGCTCTCAAGGAGAAGAGGGGTCAGAATCTCCCCTTAAAATATCATTAAGAGGCAAAAGCACATAGGTGGGTAGTTTTAAATATGGTCTTAGCCATTGGATATCCCCTAGTAATTTTTGGAAATCGTTAAGAGTGTGGAGATGGTCCACACGCAATTGTATATTAGGGATTTGAATTTGATTAGTTTGAAGTTTGAGGCCCAAGTAGGTGTAGGAGGTCCTGTGTCTGAACCTTATCAGGGGCTATCTGAAGTCCCAAGGCTGTGAGGGCCTTATAGAGATCCAAATAACAATTGTTAAGATCATAGGTATTAGGTGCAGTGATTAACAAATCATCCATATAATGTAATATATAAACTTGTGGCCACCGCTCTCTCATAGGGTCTACTGCTTGAGCAACATATTTTTGGCAAAGACTAGGGCTGTTAGCCATACCCTGGGGAAGGACCTTCCATTGAAATCTTTGCATAGGGCCCTGAAAATTGATGCGGGGAAGGCTGAAAACAAAATGGGGTCTGTCCTCAGGATGTAAAGGAATAGTAAAAAAGCAATCTTTTAAGTCGATGACCATTTTATAATAGTCCCTAGGAATAGCTACCGGTGTAGGGATGCCTGGCTGTAAATTACCCATCAGACACTATATATATTGATAAGCACAAATCTGCAAAAGGCCTTCATTACTGATTTTTTTTTTTTTTTTTTTTTTTTGAAGTGTACTTTTATTTTTTATTTTATTTTATTTTTTTATTTTATTTTTTTTTTGCGTTTACATAGGGTAATGATGTTTATTATATTTTTCCCCTCCCCCCCACCCCTCCCACCCCTCTTTTCCCTCTACACAGTCCTTCTTTCCTTCATTCTTACTGCTCTCCTTAGCCTAACTCTAAACCTAACCCTAAACCTAATGCTAGCCCGTCCCCCCCCCCATTATATGTCCTCATCCGCTTATCAGCGAGATCATTCGTCCTTTAGTTTTTTGAGATTGGCTTATCTCACTTAGCATGATATTCTCCAATTTCGACCATTTGCCTACAAATGCCATAATTTATCATTCTTCATTGCGGAGTAATATTCCATTGTATAAATATGCCACAGTTTCTTTATCCATTCATCAATTGAAGGGCATCTAGGTTGGTTCCACAATCTGGCTATGGTGAATTGAGCAGCAATGAACATTGATGTGGCTGTATCTCTGTAGTATGCTGATTTTAAGTCCTTTGGGTATAGGCCAAGGAGTGGGATAGCTGGGTCAAATGGTGTTTCATTCCAAGCTTTCTGAGGAATCTCCACACTGCTTTCCAGAGTGGCTGCACTAATTTGCAACCCCACCAGCAATGTATGAGTGTTCCTTTTTCACCACATCTTCGCCAACACCTATTGTTGCTTGTGTTCTTGATAATCGCCATTCTAATTGGGGGTGAGATGAAATCTTAGGGTAGTTTTGATTTGCATTTCCCTTATTACTAGGGATGTTGAACATTTTTTCATATATCTGATGATTACTTGTACATCTTCTTCTGTGAAGTGTCTGTTCATTTCCTTAGCCCATTTGTTGATTGGATTATTTGTATTCTTCGTGTAGAGTTTTTTGAGTTCTTTATAGATTCTGGAAATTAGCGCTCTATCTGAGTATGGTTGGCAAAGATATTCTCCCACTCTGTAGGCTCTCTCTTCACATTTCTGATAGTTTCCTTTGCTGAGAGAAAGCTTTTTAGTTTGAATCTATCCCAGTTGTTTATTCTTGCTTTTATTTCTTGTGCTATGGGAGTCCTGTTAAGGAAATCTGATCCTGAGCCAACAGGTTGAAGATTTGGACCTACTTTTTCTTCTATAAGATGCAGGGTCTCTGGTCTGATTCCGAGGTCCTTGATCCATTTTGAGTTGAGTTTTGTGTAGGGTGAGAGATAGGGGTTTGGTTTCATTCTGTTGCATATGGTTTTCCAGTTTTCCCAGCACCATTTGTTGAAGAGGCTATCTTTTCTCCATTGCATATTTTTGGAACCTTTGTCTAGTATGAGAAAATTGTATTTATTTGGGTTTGTGTCATGTCCTCTATTCTGTACCATTGATCTACCTGTCTATTTTGGTACCAATACCATGCCGTTTTGTTACTATTGCTTTGTAGTAGAGTTGAAGATCTGGTATTGCAATACCCCCTGCTTCGCTCTTGCTACTGAGGATTGCTTTAGCTATTCTAGGTTTTTATTCTTCCAGATGAATTTCATAATTGCTTGCTCTATTTCTGCGAGGTACATCATTGGGATTTTAATTGGAATTGCATTGAATCTGTATAGAACTTTCGGTAGTATAGCCATTTTGACGATATTAATTCTGCCTATCCAGGAACATGGGAGATCTTTCCATCTTCTAAGGTTTTCTTGAATTTCTTTCTTTAGTGTTCTGTAGTTCTCATTGTAGAGGTCTTTCACCTCTTTTGTGAGATTGATTCCCAAGTATTTTGTTTTTTTCGATGCTATTGTGAATGGAGTAGTTTTCCTAATTTCTCTTTCTGAAGATTCATCACTTATGTATAAAAATGCATTGGATTTATGAGCATTGATCTTGTAACCTGCTACTTTACTGAATTCACTTATGAGTTCTAAAGTTTTCTGGTGGAATTTCCAGGTTCCTCTAAATATATAATCATGTCATCAGTGAACAGGGATAGTTTGAGTTCTTCTTTTCCAATTCGTATCCCTTTAATTTTCTTTGGTTTGTCTAATTGCTCTGGCTACAGTCTCAAGGATGATGTTGAATAGAAGTGGTGAAAGAGGGCATCCCTGCCTTTTGCCAGTTTTTAGAGGGAATGCTTTCAGTTTTTCACCATTTAGAATGATATTGGCCATGGGCTTAGCGTAGATGGCCTTTACAATGTTAAGGAATGTTCCCACTACCCCAATTTTTTCTAGTGTTTTGAGCATGAAGGGATGCTGTATTTTATCAAATGCTTTTCTGCATCTATTGAAATAATCATGTGATTCTTGACTTTAAGTCTATTGATATGGTGAATTACATTTATTGATTTCCTGATGTTGAACCAACCTTGCATCCCTGGGATGAAACCCACTTGATCATGGTGCACTATCTTTTTAATATGTTTTTGTATGCAATTTGCTAAAATTTGGTTGAGAATTTTTTGCATCGATTTTCATTAAGGATATTGGTCACAAATTTTCTTTCCTTGATGTGTCTCTGTCTGGTTTAGAGTATCAGGGTGATATTGGCTTCATAGAATGAGTTGGTAGGGTTCCCTCCTCTTCTATTTCATGGAATAGTTTGAGGGTAAAGATGAGCTCTTCTTTAAAGGTTTTGTAAGAACTCGGCTGAGAACCCATCTGGTCCTGGACTTTTCTTTGTTGGTAGGCTTTGATGACCTCTTCTATTTCATTGCTTGAAATTGATTTATTTAAGTTGTGTATGTCCTCCTCGTTCAGTTTAGGTAATTCATATGTCTCTAGAAACTTGTTGATGTCTTCGAGGTTTTCTGTTTTGTTGGAGTATAGATTTTCAAAATAGCTTCTAATTATGTTTTGTATTTCACTCGTGTCTGTTGTGATGTTTCCTTATTCATTCCGAATTTTAGTAATTTGAGTTTTCTCCCTCTTTCTCTTTGTTAGTGTGGCTAAGGGTTTATCAATTTTATTTATTTTTTCAAAGAACCAACTATTTATTTTGTTAATTTTTCCAATTGTTTCTTTTGTTTCGATTTCGTTGATTTTGACTCTGATTTTAACTATTTCCTGTCTTCTACTACTTTTGGTATTGGTCTGCTCTTCTTTTTCTAGTGCTTTGAGCTGTAGTGTTAACTCATTTATTTGTTGATTTCTACTTCTTTTTTTGAATGCACCCCATGAAATAAATCTTCCTCTAAGTACTGCTTTCATAGTGTCCCAGAGATTCTGATATGATGTGTCTTTGTTCTCATTTACTTCTAAGAATTTTTTTATTTCCCTCCTGATGTCTTCTATTATCCATTCATCATATAATAGTGTATTATTTAATCTCCAGGTATTGGAGAAGTTTCTGTTTTTATTCTGTCATTTATTTCTAATTTCAATCCATTATGATCTGATAGAGTACAAGGTAGTATCTCTATCTTCTTGTATTTGCTAACAGTAGCTTTGTGGCATAAAATATGGTCTATTTTAGAGAAGGATCCATGTGCTGCTGAGAAGAAAGTGTATTCGTTCTTTGATGGATGGTATATTCTATATATGTCCGTTAAGTCTAAATTGCTGATTGTGTTGTTGAGATCTATAGTTTCTTTATTCAATTTTTGTTTGGACGATCTATCCAGTGGTGAGAGAGGTGTGTTAAAATCGCCTAGTATTATTGTGTTGTGGTCTATTTGATTTCTGGAATTGAGAAGAATTTGTTTGACATACGTGGATGAGCCAATGTTCGGGGCATAGATATTTATGATTGTTATGTCTTGCTGATTTATGCTTCCCTTAAGCAGCATGTAATGTCCTTCTTTATCCCTTCTGACTAGTTTTTGTTTGAAGTCCACATTATCTGAGATAAGGATGGATACTCCAGCTTTTTTGCTGTGTCCGTGTGCATGGTATGTTTGTCCCCATCCTTTCACCTTTAGTCTATGGGTGTCTCTTTCTATGAGATGAGTCTCTTGCAGGCAGCATATTGTTGGATTTTTCTTTTTAATCCAATCTGCCAGTCTATGTCTTTTGATTGATGAGTCAGGCCATTAACATTCAGAGTTATTATTGAGATATGATTTGTATTCCTGGTCATTTGGCTTTTTTTTTTTTTTTTGACACGACTTGTCTTCTCCTTCATTTTGCTGTTCCTTTAGGGTAGTTCCTCCCTTTGCTGTTTGCATCGTTGTTTCATCTCTTCCTCATGAATATTTTGCTGAGAATGTTCTGTAATGCTGGCTTTCTTTTTGTAAATTCTTTTAGCTTTTGTTTATCATGGAATGATTTTATTTCATTGTCAAATTTGAAGGTAAGTTTTGCTGGGTATAAGATTCTTGGTTGGCATCCATTTTCTTTCAGAGCTTGAAAAATGTTGTTCCAGTCCCTTCTAGCTTTTAGGGTCTGGATTGAAAAATCTGCTGACATCCGTATTGGTTTCCCCCTGAATATAATTTAGTTCTTTTCTCTCACAGCCTTTAAAATTCTGTCTTTATTTTGTATGTTAGGTATTTTCATTATAATGTGCCTTGGTGTGGGTCTGTTGTAATTTTGTGTATTTGAGTCCTATAAGCCTCTTGAACTTGATTTTCCATTTCATTCTTCAGATTTGGGAAATTTTCTGAAATTATTTCATTGAATAGATTGTTCATTTCTTTGGTTTGTTTCTCTAGCTTCTTCTCAATCCAAAAATTATAAATTTAGCCTTTTCAAAATATCTCTTATGATTCCTTGGGGAATTCTGTTCATGATTTCTCACCATCTTCTCTGTTGTTCCTTTGTTTTTGGAAGTTAAATATTTTCTCTTCAGTATCTACAAGTTCTGTCTTCAGCTGTTCTATCCCTGTGGATTTATGCTTTCTGTAGGTTCTTAATTTGGTTTATTATTTACATTCATTTCAAGGATTTCTGTTTGGTTTTTTTTCAATATCTCTAACTCTTTATTGAAATGATCTTTTGCTTCCTGAATTTGCTCTGTTAAATGTCGATTGGTACGATCGTTCAATGCCTGCATTTGCTCTTTCATCTCATCGTTTGCTTCCCTAATCATTTTAATTATGTACATTCTGAACTCCCTTTCTGTCATTTCTTCTGCCATGCTGTCTTTGGAGTTTATTGATGTAACATCTAGATTTGTTTGGGGCATTTTCTTCCCTTGTTTTCTCATATTGTTCAGGAATCAGTGGGTCATTAAGATATTGCAGATTTCCTCTATCAACTTATAATGTCCCTGAAGATTGATAGTATATCCCCTCTTATCCTTCAATAGCCTGAAGTCTTGGAGGAAGTTGATAATGCGGAGCTCCACGAAGAAGCTGCCTCTCTAGGGGTGGTGACCCTCAGGTGGGGTATATTCTCTGATAGTGGGCAGAGGTGCCTCCACTTGTTGACCAATGGTCATCCAAAGGGGAACTAGGCTGCGGGCTGAGGCAAGGCCTGTTTGTGCCTGTGTCTCTGGTTTTACCGTCCTTGTGGGAAAACCTCACCCGACAGGGAAGACTCACCCAGTGGGGAGGTCTCGCTGGTCAGTTCCCCTCCTAGAGGTTCCCCTCAATCTACAACTACTGCCTGGGCTGGGCTGTCTTCCTCTGCAACGTTCCCAGGGGCCCGGACCTACCTCCTGGGCCTGGGAGCCTCACCCTTCGCAGGCGAGTCTCCTTAGGCTGCCTCTCCTCAGATAATCTGCCCGGAGTCCTGGAAACTTTGCTCCGCCCCTAGGCATGTCTCAGTGCGGCTCTTCCAGCAAGAAGCCGGTCCTGGGACCCTGCTCTGCATCTAATCGCCTGGCTATGCAGCCCCTCCTCTGAGCCACCACCTGGAGCCATGTACAAGAGCTCCGAGACCCAGAGACCCACCACACACCTCCTCCTCCAGACAGCTGCCCGGTTTCCGACGCAGTCACTAGGAGTTCAAGCAACTCACTTAGCGTCTCCTCCTCTCGCCAACCGCCAGTAGCCCTAGGCAGTCACTCCGAGTCCAAGTGACCCACCCTGTTCCTCCTCCTCCTCGGGGTAGCCCCCCGGGTGTTCAGGAGTGGTCGCTTTGAGTCCACTCGCCTCCTCCTCTGGCAACCGCCTGAGGCTCTGATGCAGTCACTCCTAGACCAAGCGACCCACCGCGCTTCTCCTCTTCCTCTAGGCAACCCCCTGGTGTTCAGAATCAGTCGTTCTGAGTCCAAATAGCTCACCACGCCACTCCTCCTCAGGCAGCCCCCTGTAGTTCTGATGTAGTCACTTCTAAACCAAGCAATCTGCCACGCTTCTCCTCTTCCTCCGGGCAACCCCCGGTGTTCAGAAGCGGTCGTTCTGAGTCCAAACAGCTCACCACGCAGCTCCTCCTCTGGCAACCGCCTGTAGCCGTGATACAGTCACTCCTAGACTAAGCGACCCGCCACGTTCCTCCTCTTCCTCCGGGCAGCCCCCCTGGTGTTCAGAAGCGATCGCTCTGAGTCTAAACAGCTCACCATGCAGCTCCTCCTCAGGCAGCCGCCCGGAGCCCCAGTGGTTGCTCCGAGTTCAAGCGCTGTGCTGAGCCGCCTCTTCTATGATGATCCCAGTTGTCTGTGTTTACCACTCCTGTGGGGGGAGGGGCGTCTCGCCGAGCAACTCTACTTCACAAAGTTCCCTGCGTTCCGGGGCTACCGCCCCATCCGGGACGCCTCCCCAACGGGAGAGACTCACCCAGCAGCTTTGAGTTGGTCCCAAGTCTCTCACTATCTCCTCTTTTGAATCCTGCATCCTGGAGCAACATAAAATGCAGCCGCCCTCTAGTCCGCCATCTTGAAACCTCCTAGTTAATTATTTTTAGAATTAAGGAAACACAAATAAACTGGGATGTTCATAGAAGAAAGTCAGGAGGCAGAAAATACCATTATTTACCTGTTAGTCATCATTTTACCAATCAGAGATGCGGTTTGGGGAATATCATATGGAACATGGCTATTGAGGGAGCTACAGGTCACTTGAAAGACACACATGGATAACCCATAGGGATGATTCACCACCAATGCAACTGTAAATTTCTCTTTTAATTAGGTAGGAAGGGTGGGCTGTGGGCAGGCGTGAATGGACGTGCTGTGCCCAGGTGTGTGGGGCAGGGCTGGCATCCAGCTGGTGCCCACTCCCTAGGATGCACCTGAGGCTGTGAACAGTGAAGCGGCATTCCCTGAAGCTGAGGGTCCAGGCAGGGGCATCTGCTGGCACAGATTTGGACACATGCAGGAAAAATGAGACCCAGAATGTGGACTGCCTTGGACCCTAGATAAGGCCTTCTGCAGCATATAAGCTTGTGATTTTGGTACAGTACCTTAATAAAGAGAGGTCACTCTGTGGAGAAATGGAAAGGCTGTGCAGCTTCTGAAGACCAGAGAACACAAGTCTTCCGCCTCCTGGTTCCTGCTGTCATGACTGATGAGTACTGGGTCCTCCCACCATGATGTGCTGCCTCACCTCAGGTCCAGAGCAATGACATCGGCCACCCATGGACTGAGAACTCTGAAAACCTGAGCCCAAATCAAGTCCCCTTCCCCCCCCCCACAGTCTTTCCTGCTGGGTATTTTGGTCACAGGGAGGAAAACTGACTGCAACAGAAGTGGTGGTGGCAGGAAGCATATGAGGCTGTTGAGAACAGCCATGGAGCAGTTCTGCTCCATGGGGGATTTGCCATGGCAGGAGCCTGGCAGAAGTCTGGCAGGACACAACCTGTGATCATCCATTTTTCCATTAATTCTTGGAATGGGAGCCTCCCTGGCTATGATGATGAGGAAGACGAGGTTGATTTTAAGCTCGAAAATATCTGTGCTGGAAGGGACCTTAGAATCTTCGAGTCCAGGCATTTTAAAACACATTCTGTAAAGGGGTCCAACCCTGGGGTGCAGATGAGAAAAGCAAAGTCTGAAAATGAGATTGAGGTGTCCTAGGCTTCATGACTGTTTAGTCAGAGATGGACCCAGCCCCGCACCCCAGTTGAGCAATGCCCGGTCACCCCTCCTTCCCACTCAGCACCAGTCCTGGTGACACCCTCCTCCCATCCTGTGCAGGTGGACACAGAGAGTGACCCTCGGGGTCCTTTGAGAGCCCCACGGGAACAGACTCGGAGGGACCCCCATGTTGCATAGGCCTGAGTGGCACTGGCACCAGGTCAGGCTGCTTCCAGGATGATGACCTAAGGACATGTGTCTGGCAGAAGCCCAGTAGTGAGTGTCTGCGTGGTGGAGACCCAGACAGGAGGCAAGTGATATTTCATATTGGGTGTCTGAGGGTTCATAGGGAGGGCCGTTTGCAGGCTGGGGAGTCCAGAGCTAAGTGGTTGGTGTCTGGTAGGGCCTACTTGTTGCATCAGAACATAGCAGAGGCTGAAGGGCAGGACAGAGAGAGAGAGGCAGGGAGAGGGAGGGAGCACTCGAGGGTAGGCACCTCACCCTGTCCTGACAGCACCCGACACCTTTCAAATCAAGTCACAAGGGGAAGCCACAGAAGGGGTGGTAGCAAGTGTCCAGCAGGACCTTGCCCAGCACCACCCCCCGGCCTTCAGATCAATTCCAGAGTTCTCATGGCACACAGGAGCTATGCAGGGAGATGTGGAGAGGATTCAGAAAGTGAGATCACAAGGGGTCTTGTTCACACCTGTTGAAGACAGGGGAACGAAGCTCAGCATTGCCTTTGGAAGGTCCTGCCTCTCGGGGGCTCTCAGTGTAGGGAGAGGACCCCAGCCTGCTCCACCTCCGATACAGCCTTCTTCCTCACCTCCGAAGTGCTGCAAAGCCTCCACTGAAGAGACACCAGCCACCCAAGTGACACTAGTCACCCAAGTGACAGTCACCCAGAGTGATACCAGTTACCTAGTGATAACCACCCAGAGTGACATTGACACAAAAGTGACAGCTACCTAGAGTGACACTGACCCAACCACTCAGAGTGAGGCAACTCCCCAGCTAGGACACAGTCCCTAACAAGGCTTCCCCACTGCCCATGCTAGCTGGATTCCCCAGGTCATCTATACTTCTCAGCTGGCCACAGATTTATTGTCTCCCATCACCTCATGTTCTGTTTGCTGGAATGATTCAGGACTTAGGGAAGTACTTGGTGATTTCAGTTTTATTATAAAAGATAAGATCTAGGTCAAACGAAGAGGGCCTGGAGGGCACTGGGAGGGTCCTGAACCAGGCACACCATCTCCCAACTGATGGTAGTGGGTTCAGTGACTTGGGCATGGTCAAGAGAGGGATGACCACCCCACCATGGGGCTGTGTCACATGATTCCATCCACCCCTCCTATCTTAGGACTGCAGCCCCCACCCTGAAAGTTTCAGTGGCCACCAGGAATCCCCTTGTTTGTATGAACTCAGAAGTTGTCCTGGGTCCTCAGTGAGTAAGGGAGAACCCAACACTCAGGGAACCCAGGACAAAGGCCAAATAGTGCTTTCTCAGCCTGACTGTCCTGGGCTGAAACCATCCTAAGCCGCCATAGTTAGGGCTCCTGCATCCCAGCCTGTGGAGTTCTTCGTATTGACAGCCAGGTGCATGTGATGGCTTTGGGGCAGTTTTCAGGACTAGCTGGAAGACTAACATAGTTAGCTAGTCCTGAGAACCCCTCATAGAGCGGAAAGAGAAAGCAGATGAGAACAGGCCGGTCTTGGCTTGTTGCCAACCCAGGGCCAAGGGGATTTAATAGAAGGAAAAAGTCAGGTGCAGTGGCAGACCTGTAATCCCAGCAACTTGGGAAGCTGAGGTAGGAGGATCAGGAGTTCAAAGCCAGCCTCAGCCATAGCAAAGTGTTAAGCAACTCAGTGAGAGCTTGTCTCTAAATAAAATACAAAATAGGGCTGGGGCTATGGCTTAGTGGTCAAGTGCCACTGAATTCAATCCCTGGCAGCCCCCCCCCCCCGCAAAAAAAAAGAAATGAAATTTTATTATATAGTTGTAACAATGTCTCTGCTATTTCCAAACGACCACTTCTCATTAGACATGCGACCCACCCCATTTTAGCTCCAGTCCTCAAACCACATGCCCTGTGGATCCTCCACTGTGCAGGCTGATTATCTCTGAATTCTCACAATGAACACAGAGTCATTCAACCCCTCACCTGCCCTCTAGCACCTGCCTGCTGAATCCTGGTTTACAAGCTATGTGATCACAATGACTCCCGATGATTGTCCTGCACAATTCTGCTTGGTGGCTACACATTGTTAAAGACATGCACTTCATACTGGTGGATGGGTCCACTGCCCCTACTCCCCTCCACCAGGATGCTCAGCAGAAGCTCTTCAGCCCCACTGATGCAGACCTGCCAGTGTTGTGTCCTTGGGGTCTAAAGAGGGAGAGTGAAGACTCTGGGATGGAAGTAGAAGGGATAAGGTGGAGCCTGCCGGCCAAATGGTGAACCAGCTGACCATAGACCAGCAGGAAGAAAGTAGGAGTAGGAGTGAGGCTTGGAGGGTGACAGGGCCTCTCCCCTTTACCAGCCACAAGCCTGGCCAGAGTCTGCACCCACCAGCAAACTGACCAGTTGCCCTGGGTCTGTGACCCAGGGAGCTAGGCACCTAAGGCCGGTCTCTGGAGGTGGAGGTAGGTTCACTCAGGAGATCATGGGTGGCCTGCTGGGGGTGAGATTTGAGAAGAAATTAATTTGCAAGCCAGGCAGTGTGTGAGATGATGCCAGATAATTGGAAACTTCAATGGACAAAAAAAAAAAAAAAAATTAGGAATCATCTGTGCTATTATTTCATCATTTTTTCCTCTTCCCAATCCAGTCTCTTCAGGGATAAAAAAAAAAAAATAGATCCGACAAGTTGAAATTAAAGTTTTCTGGGGGGATAGCATTCAATGTGTAAACAAGGGCATGTGTTCAGATTCTCTACTGTAAGACTAAGTGAGAACAGCAACATCAATAGGTGTGCATTACAAGGTGCCTGTTGCAAGGTGTTTGGCAGGAAACTATGTATTAGCCTCCTGTGTGATTAGATTTGCAGTTTTGCATTGAGTGTTTAAAATACTTAACAGAATTACTGCTAAATGTGTACAAGGTGATGTTTGGGCATAAGTGGGACTGCTGTTTTGATCCTTGGGCTCTGAGCATTTCCTTGAGGTGTTAACAACATCTTTTCTTGGTATCTGGTGACTGTCAGGCTGGTCATAGTTACCAGCTTCTTCCAAGGAACTGGTCAACATCATTTACCAGTTTACCTGTAAGATTCACTCTGTCCTCCCATAAAGTATTCTGAACAGAGATTGTGACACTGACCTAAATATACTTTTACTAAAAAATATTAAATACCATGTTTTGAGCACTAACTATATCCCAAGAACCTTACAAATTCATTCCTGTGTAACCTTCCCTATAACTGCAAAAGACTGTTGGTACCATCTACATTTTATAGAATGGAAAACAGACTCACATAAGTACACCTCTCAGCATGTATTGGGAGGCATTGAACTCAGTTGTCCAGTGCTATAAGCCTACTGTACGTGTATTTGCCCTGCAAATATCCATCCTCCATAAGCAACTTCATTTGACATACTTTAGTTGATCTTATTCTCACCTTGATGATTTGCACATTTAGTATACTCAAAAGGTATTTGTAGAACATGAAGTTCAAATCCTCTTAAGGATAGTGGCCCTCCCAGATGTATCAAAATGGCTGCCTGTGACCTGAATTAGAGTAGCACCTGTTTTGAGTTGTTTTGATTTGTTGAAGGGAGGGCAAGTGTCTGCACTGTTTTCACTGATTTGACCATGAATGTCTTGAGGTTTGGCTTGAGTTAGGGCCTATAAATTTCTTATTTTCTTATGTTCTGCTGGCTTCATTCATTAAAGTCACCTAAATGCCCCCCAATGATATTTGACTCTGATTACAGAAAGCATAAAACCAGGAAGGATCCACAGTTGAATGGGTGGGCTCAGAATAATTAATGCTAATGAATCAAATTTTGCTTTGAAATAAATATTGCTAGTATGTACATTATAAAGTGATAAATTGACTACCAATTTACTGATAATATTTTCTGGGGAACATTTCTGTTGGTAGAATTCCCTGTCTACCCTGTGTTTTCTGAACAATCTGCTATGGACAGTCATGCAATGCATTTTTAGATGGTAGATGTTTGGGTGATTATAATATGATTTTGATCATAAGGGTAAATCTAAGGAGGAAGAAATGAAAGCATATTAACTGTTAACAAGCATTGGGAGAAAATAGAGCATCTGTGATTTTTTTCTTTTCCCTTTTTTTTTTTTTTCTTGGTGCTGGATATTGGTCCCAGGGCCTCACATATGCTTGGCAAGTACACTATCAAAGAGCTACCTCCCTAGTACCCTTTCTGGAATGGACTCTCCAGTCTAAGACTAGTCACTGGCTCCATGTGTGTGACTTCTAAATCATAGAGAATGCTCCAAAGCAGCAGAACCCCTTGAATAGAACACAGAGACCCAGAGACCCTTTATTTTAATTTTTCTTTTTCATATATATATATATATATATATATATATATATATATATATATATTTAATTGTAGATGGACACAATTCCTTTATTTTTTATTTTTATTTTTTTAGTATGGTGCTAATGATTGAACCAAGTGCATCACACATGCTAGGCAGGTGCTCAACCACTGAGCCACAATGCCCTTCCTCCCTCCCTCCCTCCTCCTGCCTCCTCCTGCCTCCTCCTCCTACTCCTCCTACTCCTCCCTACTCCTCCCTCCTTTCTCCCTTTCTTTCTTCCTTCTTTTTTCAGTACCAGGAACAGAACCCAGGGGCATTCAACTACTAAGTTACATCCCCAGGCCTTTTTCTATATTTTGCTTAGAGAAATGTTCTTGCTGAGTTTCTTAGGGTCTCACCGAGTTGCTGAGGCTGGCTTTGAACTTGAGATCCTTTGCTTCAATCCTGAGCCACTGGGATTAAACACATGCACCACAGTGCCTTGCTAATCACCATGATGGCTAGCTAATTCTTTCTTTTTTTATTGCAGTATAGCTGGGTGTGGTGGTGCATGCCTATAATCCCAGCGACACTTGAGGCTGAGGCAGGGGATCACAAGTATGAGACCAACCTGGGTGACTTAGTGAGAACCTGTCTCAAAATGAAAAATAAAAAGGGCTGGGGATGTAGCTCAGTAGTAGAGCACTCCAGTGTTCAATCCTCAGTACTGGAAAAAGATGCAAACTATTCTGAAAGTCCTTCTCCTTTCATGAATATCCATCTTTATCCCATTTTGTCTCACTGTCTCAGATGTGGAACCCCTATAAAAACTTAAATATAGGCCAACCACTGTTTAGCATGCCTTTAATCCTAGTGGCTCAGGAGGCTGAGGAAAGACCATCACAAGTTGGAGCCCAGCCTCAGCAATTTAGTGAGATCCTGTCTCAAAATAAATTAAAAATGGCTTGGGGTGTCGCTCAGTGGTTAAGCACCATTGGGTTCAATCCCTAGTACAAAACAAAGCAAAAACATGAGTTATATAACAGTTATAACTTCATAGCTATATTTTTTGTATAATTATATAGTATTTATTTTATATTATAATTAATATAATTACAGTATTGTAATTATAATCAATTAATTATATATATAAAAAACATAAGTTATAGATGATGATTTCCAGTCTATTTTAATGCAATTGTGTCAATTTCATTGAAATAGTCACAGAATTGAAAACTTAGGACTTAATGGCTTAACTGTCTTTTGCCACATTTTGTTTGTTTCTCATGGAAAATTTGCCAGAACAAGTGTCTATGAAGATACTTTCGGGAAATGCTGTTCCAGCAACTGGAAAGTCTGAAAAGTCATATCTGGTCTGAGCAGATCCAGGAGCGATTTCATTTTGCCCAACACCCCTTTTCCTATCCTTCCCAGACTACAGAACCCCTCCTATAACCTGTCCTTTATGGATACTGCCTTTTCATCTCCTAGAACAATTTCTACCTCTTGGCTTTTTCTAGACCATTCTTCAGATAGAAATTAGCCAAAAGAATTCAACCGTGTCTTCCATTTTGGGGAGGATCATAATCCCATTATTCTAATTCCATTTAATTGTATTTATTTCATGAAATGCAAGTGTGTCAAACAGAAGGCCAATGTTGACAAAGTAGTATTTAAAATGATGGTACAAAATAAACATGTCATTCTTCATCATGTCTGATGGATTGCTCAAAGGGAATGGGTCTCCTATTTTGGTGATGTGTACTTAAAGCAGCAATTTATAGTTCTCTGGTCAATGTTGTCTAAATGTAGATATAGGTGGGCCTTCCTGCTGTGTGTATTTGGTAATATATCACAGAGTTGTCTATTCTTTCCCATATATATTTCTTTTCCTTTTCCTTTTTACTTTCCTCCCCCTCCTGCCCTTCCTCCCACTTCATTGTCCCTCCTCCTCCTTTCTCCTTTTCCCTGTTTCCCTCATTTTCCTCCTCCTCCTTCTTGCTGTGAATGGAATCTGGGTCCTTGTTCATGACAAGCTGTGCTCTACTACTATGCCTACCACCACAGCTAATTTTTTTTCTTTTGATTCTCATAATAATTTTGTGAGATACCAGCAAAACATATTCTCCTGTTTTATTAAGGAAACTGACCTTAAGAGTCAGGACCCATTTCTCAAGTCTAATGGTGACTTAGCTCAGTGAATTCAGTTTCCTAGGTCCTTGGTTTCATTCCCAGAACTAACCCTGCCAAGGTGTGACTTGAAAAATACTTTTTTATGGAACACTTTTTCTTTATTCTCTTTTTCTCTTGCCAAAAGTCAAAATTTCTTACTTTTGGCCACTGGTTTATTATAGAAATAGTGCTGGTTTATTATACCAAACAGGGAACCCAAATGAAACCAGATGTTAACTGGGTGGTTTTCTTTTTTCTTTTTAGATACACATGATAGCAGAGTATATTTTGACATATGGAGAATAACTTCCCCTTCTTGTGGTTGTACATGTTGTGGTGTTACACTGGTTGTGTATACATATATGAGCATAGGAAAGTTATGTCCAATTTATTTTACTGTCTTTCCTGTTCCCATCCCTTCTCCCTTCCCTTCATTCTTTTTGTCTAATTCCAACTTATTGTATGTTAGCTTCTGAATATCAGAGAGAATACTTGGCCTTTGGTTTTTGAGGATTGGCTTATTTCACTTAGCATGATCATTTGTGAGCTTTTTTAAAGCAGGTTCAAATCTTGATGATCCATGTGTGAATTATCCACCTGTAACAAATCTTACACCCCAGCCTGGGTTCCACCAGTCTCTCAATCTACTGTTTAAGTCACCCAGCCCTGTTCTGGCTCTGACAGCAGGTAAGAGACACTCTAAAATCTGGGCACATGACTTGATTTAGAAAGAACACTTTTTTTAAGAGGTCAAGTTTGTAGTTTTTCCAGTTAGCTGAAATAATAGATTGTTCCATTTGACCTTATTGACCTCTAAACAGGGTTCATGGTATTCAATCGAGTACTTTAATATATAAACCTGACAGCAGATACACTTTGGGTCATTTGTATCTAGTTAATCAAATAAACATTCCAAAGGTATATATAATCTTACACCCACCTTTCCCCTTTTAAGTATAATCATGAGTGGTAGAGTATTATTATTATTATTATTATTATTATTATTATTATTATTATTATTTTGTAGCTGGGATTATACCCAGGAGCACTTAAAAACTGAACCACATCCCCAGACCTTTTTTTGGATTTTATTTACAGATAGATATAGGGTCACACTTAATTTCTCAGGGACTACCTAAATTACTAAGGCTAGCTTTGAACCCACAATTCTCCTTCCTCAGCCTCCTGAGCCACCGGGATTACCTATATGCACCTAATTGAATATTTGGACTTTTGATGCATATTTTGTTTTAAAACCTTGTTGGTCCATCTAGTAGCCACCTAGCAAGATAATGATGCCCTTTAGCCTTGGTGTACTCATCCTCAAATGGGTTATCATCACAAATCTTGCTGGGTTAAATATAATGAATGGGAAGACACTAATCATGGTGCCCTTTATATAATAAACATTCAGTAATAATAGGTGAAGAATTTTATCCTTTCCAGGTGTCAGGTTTGATGCGAGAATACAGACATGACTTTGGAGTCCCTCAAAGTTTCTGTTTCCCTCTTTCTAGATACATGCTCTATTTCAATTCTTTCTGTCACCACATGGTGTAATGGGCCCATAGTGCACACTAAAATAAAAGCCCTTCTTTATTTTTAAAAAAATTTTAGATGTTGATAGACTTTTATTTTATTTATTTATTTATATGTGGTGCTGAGAATCAAACCCAGTGCTTCACACATGCCAGGCAAGTGCTCTACCACTGAGCCACAAACCCAGCCCCAAGCTCTTATCTAATAAAAAGAAAGCAGAAAAATAATAAACAGTATCTTCCATTTTTTTGGTGTCTGCTTTTATATTTCTGTCTGTGGAAATATGTTGATTTGCAGAGATGCTTCCAGTGAAAAAGGACATAGACCCTGATGGGACATGGGACCCAGAAGTCTGAAGGTCAAGTCTAAGAATGTGGAGTCCTGCAAAGTTTGGGGAAAACTTGAGAACTCAGGACATACATGATTAGTTAAGAACCTGAGAACTGGACTGCAATTAGTTATTTCCCATCTCTCCCCAGCTGTTTCCAAATGTGCCTGATCATAAGAATCACTTGAAAGTTTATGAAAAATACTGATTCAAAGTGACTTTGCTGAAGACTCTAATTCAGTAGATCTGGCATAAAATTTGGGAAGCAGCAAAACAAGTATCATGTTGATCTTTATCAAGTGAGTTTAGGTCACATACAGACCAACAGAGCAGAGTCTAGGTATACTGCAGCTGCAGATGGCTTTCTGTGACATTTCTTCAGATAAGCAACTGACTGCCAGCACTCTATGCATGATGCCAGAGCTTTGCTCATTTCTCTGCACACTGTCCAGTGGGTATGTGTGCCCTTCATTAGGTTTTCTGTCCTTGAAGATTCAGTTCAGGTACCACTTCCCTGAATTTCTGAAATACCATGTTCTTGCTTCTAATACTCACCAATACTCATTATTTTCATTCCACTATCTATCTCCTTCCTTATTTTTCACAGGATTTTTCTCACCTCATTTCTCAGTTTGAAATGGAAACCCTGGGATGGAGGGACCCTGCACGTGCTGTGTTCATGTTTGTTCCACTGAAGTAAGAGAAGGGTATTCAAGGGGATGAGTGCTGGCTGTTTCAAAAAATCTCAGCTTCTGTTAGTGCTTTCAAAAAGAATCACCAAAGGAGCCATGCAATTAGCACAAATTTGCCCTCCCCTTAGAATGTCTGTGCACCAACTCATACAGAGGGAAGATGAATGTGCAACACAATGGACAGGAGACCAGATTCTAGAATCAGAGGTGGTGCTAGCTCCACCTCTTAGTAAATTTATTTGATAAAATAAGTCTCTATGTCATAGGACTTGTCTTAATTAAATTCAATAATCCATAGAAAGAGTTCAACATGGTAACCAGTATGTAAAGTTGGATTAGTTGTGGTATGTGCCAAGCAGATTTTAGGACAGGCATTGAATATATGCCAAATAGTGACTGGCTAAGAGCAGAGGTACATTGGAGTATAGAGATGAAGTTCCACCACTTCATAGATTTTTTACCTCAGGTAAGTTCTGAACTGCAAAGTGAGCAAAGAGCAACTGTTTACTGGGCACTTACTCCATGTTGTGTACTTTGTAACAAGTAGCTCATAAAATACACACACCCATTCTAGTAGAATATTACCCCCATCACCCAGTTTCAATAAGTACCTTCTCCTAGATACTTTCATTTCATTTATAATTTTTAACCCCTCCACCACCCACATAACCTCATCATTTTCTAGATAACTCAAGTTAGAGTGTCACTTCTTCTATCAATATATTTCCTAAAGTTTTTGGTAGTTTAACCAGACTTCTTCTGATTAAAGTAAACAAACTTGGTGGTGGACAGAATGCTCAGATGAATTTCTTACTTGTTGCATTACTGTCTTACATTTTTAGATCCATCCTTCTGAGACCAGGGAAGAGCTCACCCTATTTAGGTGGCAGGTGATCCTGGGGGTGGAGAAAAAATGACATTTCAGCCTCTTGTTCCCAAGTGCGAAGACTGGCTGAGAGTATTATAAAGGTTCATTTTTTTGTGTGTTCATTGACATAAGAATCAGTAATTGCCTTACCTGAAAAAACCCTAGGCCTCAGTGACCTAATGCATAAATACTTACTTCTTATTTTCTGAAAGTTCAGTGTGTGTTCTCATTGCCTTTTTCCATAAGAACTACAGGTCCCCAAGGTCTCTGCTGCAGGGAAGGAGGGATGTGTAGGCAGCACCTGGCTCACAGTCCATTGGCCAGAATAAGTCACATGACCACACACTGAAACCAGGGGAGGCTGGGCTTTATAGACTGGGAAATATGAAATATTTGGTGACTGCCAATTTTCTCTGCCATATTGGGTATTATAATTTCATGTATATTATGAAATTTACACATGAATTTCATGTGTATAATTTCATGGGTATTATTTTATGTGTTTTCCAGCAAGTTTTTGACAAAATCTTTGTATAAGTTAAAACCGGAAAAAGAGCCCTGAACAAACCAAGAAGTTTCATCCTTCTTTTCCTTTTTTTTTTTTTTTTTGGTGGTGGTACTATACTTGAACCCAAGGTCCCAAATATTCATACATGCTAAGCAAGAACTTAAACACTGACTTACATCTCTACATCATTTCATGTTTTTATTGGTTCAGAGAGAACCACTAGCTGTATTCAAATTATTCAGCTCCAATGTTGGGTCTGGATCCTAGCAAGAGGTAATCAGGGAATGGCAAACACCCATGCCCTAAAGGAAGTTATTAGGCACAGACTTAAATCTGAAAGAATAATTTTCTTTGCAAGTAACCAGAATCATTACTACAAGTAAGAACTATGAATATAACCTAAGTAAATTCTCTTCTTAGTGGCTATAGTTTAAATGTTCATTTTGTTCCTGTGTTTAGATATGCTTATAAGTCTCAGCTGGGGAATGCATTATGTCACACTGTTTCTCAGTTTTTCCTCAACACAAATAAGATAGTAGAAGGTTCTCAGGTTGCTAAGAAATTGATGAAAAATGAAACAGGATCCTGGTACTATGGGAAATTCTGAGTCTGTCCATATAAAAAGTAAAAAGAGGAAATATTTAGCAACCTCTTGAAATCAGAAGTTTTCCTACTTCAGTTGGAAAGGAGAGATAGTTGAATACTCAACTTGCTGAATCAATTTGTTTTGGATGAGAAATGAATAGGGAGGTGACAGAAACATTTTTCAAAGGCATACAGAATCTTTGAGGAGGATGGATAGGTAGACATATGATTTTATTTTACCTCAAAAGAGGGCTTAAATATACAAAGAAGGGAAGAAAAAAGAAGAAAAGAGATGGAAGATGGAAAAGCACTTGGAAAAAAGGAAGAGAACAATGGACAGAAAGGAGAGAGAAAGAAAGGTAGATGGGTAGGAAGAAAGGACAAAAAGACTTTCCTCCCCAAAGTAAGCAACTCTCCAAGCACTACACCATTGTAAGGTGGTTGAGAGTGTCACTTGTTGCTGGGAAAATGTGTTGCAAGCCAGTTCTGTAGATCCTCAGAGCATGTACAGGAGGGTCAGCAGTTTTCCTGGCGTGTTATGTTTGGGTCTTTCTTTCCAAGATGCCATGGGGAAAGGAAGAAATTTTAAGTCTAGCACTCAGATGCCACCAGAAGCCCTCCTTGGATCTGTGACCAAGACACTTTTGTGAGTCAACAGTTTTATTAACTGCAAATTTCTATTAACTCTTGGAGACTCACCTTCCAATGAGTTTCTGCTTGTGACTCCACATGGTTGCTTCATCTCTTGCTGTATTGATAGAAACATGAAATTTGGGTCCTTCGACAACTTTCAAACTCAAACTCACACAACATAAAATGTTTATAAACTTGCATTTATGACTTGAGAACTTTGCTGAAGAACTGGACTAAAGTCAGCATATAGAAGATAATATCTTGAAAATCCATTTTATGAGGAGATATTTCAGATTCATAGGTATGACAGCTCAATACTCCCTAAATTAATACATGGATTCAACAAACTGTCAATCAAAATTCTAGAGAATTAGACAAGCTGATTCTAACACACACAGGAAAATGCAAAGGAATTTGAACAGTCAAAGCAATTAAAAGAGGAAGAACCTGTTGAGAACATACAACAAGTCTGCAGTAGGCAAAACAATGTGAAATTGGTGTAAAGAGACATGTGAATCAAAAAATAATGCAGTTTAGAGACAGACTCACACAGATATAGTCAGCTGATTTTGAAAAAAGCACAAAGTCAATGCAGTGGAAAGAGGAGTTTTTCAAAAGGTGGTGATGGAATGATTATTATTCATATGCAAAAACACTCTATGAGAATCAAAAGCAATAACCTACCTTTCCAGGACTTGAGCACTTAGCCTCAGCCTGGGTAAAAACTGTCTGACCTCACCATAGGTGTGAGAATGCTGTGTATGTGCCAGGACCAGAAACATGGAGGGATGTGGCCCAGTCATACAATGCCTGATGCCACCCATCCAAGCAAACCACTTTTCAGGTTCCTATGGCTCTTCCTGTGCTTATGCTTTCTGTTCTGACCCTTCCAGTGGAACTCACTTTGTAGCTTCTTTCAGTTCCTTTGATTTTATTCTTTTTTTTTAGTACAGGGAGGGCTTCAGTGGGCCTACCTTTCTAAGTCATTTATTGTTATATAGGGAGCCTCACGTTTAATTACATGATATATGTGAAGAGTAGGCCAAGCAGTCCAAATAATGCCCTCTTCCTATTATATTCATGCTGGTGTTTAGTCTTCATCGCCCTTGTCTGTTCTTTCTTTCACTTTCGCTTAGCAGCAAATCACTGGCTCCACTTTTACAAGCAAATAACTTTCCCCTAACCCCTCACTACTAACCTGCACCAAGCCCCCTCTTCTTTAGATTACTGCACTTGCCTCCTAGTTAATTCTCAATTTACTCTCTATATTGTAGTCATAGGGGATGTTCTTTGTTACTGCCTAAAACCTTCCACAGATTTCCACCTTATTCAAATGATCAAGTTGTTCAGAGGTGCCAACAAATTCATAAGGTAGCCCTTTCCTGACTTTTCCCCATGCTGTACTGTAGGCACCCTCAGCCTCGAGGCCTTTGCACTTTGCACTTGTTCTTTCCCATCAGCAAGGTCAGCTCCCTCACTTCAGGTCTCAGCCTAAATGTCACTCGATCTGGAGGCCTGTCTAGAATGCACTAGGTGGGCTTCCTCACAGAACACGTGTACTCTCTAGCTCTTTTCCCTCCTTTTTTTCTTTTTTAAAAAAAATTTTTATTAGCAACTGCCTGAAATTAATGTTTACCACTTGACATACACACACACACAAACGGGGTAAACTTATGGTGCTGAACTTGTTGCTTCAGCTCTGGGCCTGAGCCTAGCACAGCGCCTGGCCCTCCAGCCATTCATTTCTTCTGTGAATCCCCGACTGTCTCTCCGTGTCATGCCCAAGTGACACCCGGAAGGCCTTTCATGAAGTTCCTTTCCTTATGTCACTTTTCAACAGTCTGGGAAAGGCTCAGGCCGGAGAGGCCTCAAGACTCCCTTCACCCATCTTCAGAAATAAGTGAACTTGAGATGCGCAGGTCTCAAGGACCCTGGGTCCACTTGGCCAAGCCTGCGAGCCTTCCAAGTGCCGGAGTGCGGAACCCGGTCCTGGGGGAGTCGAGCTCAGGCCAGGTAGGCTCTGGGCCGCCGTACAGGCTCCTGTTCTCTGGAGAGCTGAGGCCTGGGCAGGCTCTGCTTGTTGGCACTCAGCTGTGCTCATCCCGGGCGGTGCCGCGCGCTTCAGCAGGCACTCCTCAAGGACCCAAGGAAGCAGAGTGCCCAAACCTAGCTGGGACGTCACCACCGGCCACCTCGCTGTAGACAGGGACCCCGCACGTCCATCGTGGCTGCCGGCGACAGCGCAGCGAGGGGCAACTGAAAGCAAATGGCGCCGGCCGGGCTCGGTGGGCCTACAGCTGCAAGGCAGAGGGCGGCCAGGGCCCCTAGGAAGGCCAGCCAGGCGCCTGAAGATCCTCCTGGCTTCTGGCACCACAGACCCTGAAACTTGGCTACAACATGGAGGACGGTTGTTGTCTCTGCAAAGCAGCTCGTACCAGCAGGCCTCAAGTTCCGCCCTGCGGTTGGAACCTGGCAAAATCCTCTATTCTCTAAAGAGAATGCGTTAAGGCATATTGCGCAACTTCACAATAGTGGGCGGGGTAACGACGTAAAGAATGTTACATCGCGCCGGAAGCACTTCCCCCACCCAGCTCCGCGTTCAGGTTCAGTTGGCGCGAGAGCTCTACGCCCTCTCCCTACTTTGTTTTTCTTATCCCAACCGCAGAAAGCGCCCATCTCCGCACCTGACGTAAAACGCTTCCAAGAATTGCCTTAGTACCCTGCGGACCCCCTCGGGCTATTCCTAGACGCTGTTTCCGTATCCTCTCCGACGTAGTAGCGTTAAGTTGGAGCAGCCTCAGTGGAGGCCGCCATTTTGTGCAGTCGCTGGGAAGGAAGGATACCGCCCGAACCCTTGACTTTATTCTTGTGGTATGTGCAGCACATCAGCTGTAAACGGCCCCTGCTGCTGATGCTCCTGTGAGAGAGAGCTGTGCTGGGGTGGCACTGAGCATCTATGACCTGGAGAGAGTGGGAGAAAGCAATGGACCAGGCGTTCATATTCAAGAGGGTGGAGGTGAAGGGCAGGTTCACCATGAGGAACTGGATGACAGATTCAGGACAGGTGGACAGACAATGATCCTGAGCAAGAGAGGTAGGAGAGGAAAAAACAGACCCCAAGCATATCATAATTCAGTATACCTCATTGAAATATTAAAGGAAAGTCAAAGCAGGTTTTTCTAAAAACCTGGCAGGAAAACAATTTGGGGACTTTTGGTGTTCTAACAATCATAATCACATTTTGTTGAAGGATTCAGGTGGAATTAAAGCTGAGCAATAACTCATCTTTTAAAGTTAATAGACATCGATTTTTTCAAATTATTTTTGTGTGATTTGAATTTTTTTTAAATTTAAGTTAGAGTTTTGAATGTTTTAGAAATTAAAATTTGAAAGTATAGTTTAACGTTGCAAACATAATTTTGGAAATTTAAAAATTTCTGAAACTGTTTCTAACAGCATTTAAATTGGGTGTTGTGAATATTTTAAAATTTTAAATGTGACAGTTATTTTCTTAAAGAACTTTTCGATATCTGTTGTGCATGTGTACAGTCATCTCTACATACATACATACATAATATATATGTATATTACACATGTATAAATAATATTGCAAATATGTTAAATGCACATGACTCAACACATACAGCATGGTTGCTATGCTTTCACTGCCTGCACCGATTCCCATTTGCACCACCAATCATGCTTACTCTGCATATCCTCCTGTAGCCCTGGGCACCACCAAGCCTAACCTGTCATAACACACTGCAGCCTCAGGCAGCCTTCACAGAGCCTGTCTCCTACTGCTGTGCTTAACCATGGACCCTCTTTACCTTAGGTGAACACAGGCTGTCCTTTACCCTATGGAGAAATGTCCAAAGGCTCAGGAGCCCTCAACAGAAATCCACATTTTGATGCAGTCTAACATTTTCTTACCCATCCAGAGGACCCAGGTGGGCAAATGTTTCCACAGCTACAGTGAAATGAAATGAGTGTTTACTCAAATGAACTGAGTGATTTCTGAATCTTTAGAGCCCTTACATTTTCTAGCTGAGTCTAAAATTATAACAGCAACACCTGAGTGTTTGCATGACCACTGCATCAGTTCCATTTCAGAGAACTCTGGTCAATTGCCTCATTCCTTCCCTAAAGGGGAAGGGGTGATAACAGAAGCTGTCTGTTGATGATTAACACTAATGGTTTCAAATGCAAAAAAATAAATAAATAAAATGAATGAAGTAAATGCACCTGTGGTGAACAGGAAGACAGGAGCCCAGGAGTAATGCAATGGTGCATGGGGAGCAGATAATATGAGTGTCACTGTGAAATCACAATGCTAAATGGCAGCACTTGAGCATACTTTTTCTACTTTGTGTGTGTTTAAAACTGTCATTAATAAAATACTTATTCATAGCAAGTACCAATATGACAGAGTGTTCTAAAAGGTTATGAATCTCCAGAATGAAAAAAAAAAAAATCAAAAGGGAAATCTTAGTGCAGTTTGCCTTCCCAACTCATGATTCCTCAACTTGTTGAGAAATTATATTTCTCCAGCAAATGAGTTGAATGATAGTGAAGCAAGCTTTGTTAGCACTTTCCTTTGTACAGCACCTGGGGATTGTTGATTTGGGCCATTCAATTTTTGGGTACCCAACAATTTATGCATATGCGCAGATGGCAGTCTTAACTACAAGTTACCTTTAAAGTATTAAGTCCAACCAGGCATGGTGGTGCATGTCCATAATCTCAATAGTTTGAGCGGCTGAAGCAGGAGGATTGGAAGTTCAAAACCAGTTTTAGCAAATTAGCAAGCCCCAAAGTAATTTAGGAAGACCCTGTCTCAAAATGAAATATAAAAAAGCATTGAAGGTGTGATTCATTGTTTAAGCACCTCTGGGTTGAATCCCTGGTACAATGAATGAATGAATGAATAAATAAATGAACAAATGATTAAGCCCAGACCCAAAGATTAGGAAATTTCAAATGCAATGTCTTTCAGCAACATTTGAAACAATAACCTAGGGATGCCCAGGGACAAACACATATAGTCCTCTGAGCCTATGGAAGGGTGGAGGGAAACTCCCTCAAGATCATTTAAATATTTAGTTGATGGTTTTAACTTTGGTTATATCCCATCCCTTTTCTACAACAAGCAAACACAGGGAAGTTTTTAGGGATATGAGTAATATTCTAAAATGGCTCTGATTAGTGATTCTAAGAGTGCATGAAAAAAACTTGCTTCCCTGAACATTTTAAGATTTGTATGTGGTGGGACTGGGTTTCAAGGCAGGGTGGCTCATGGCTCTAATGGCAATGACTCAGGAGGTTGAGGCAGAAAAAGGACAAGTCTGAGGTGCCTCAACATCTTAGAAAGGTCCTTTCTCATAATAAAAAATAAAAAGGTCTAGAAATGTGAGAGATGTGACTCAGTGGTATAACAGACCTGGGTTCAATCCCTGGTACAGAAAGAAAGAAAGGAAGGAAGGAAAAAAGAAAGAAAGAAGAGAGGGAGGGAGGGAATAAAAAAAGAAAGAAAGAGAGAAAAAGATAATTTGTACTTTTTATTAGAATACTGTTTCACATGTTTCAAGTTTGGTCTAATACCACCAATATTCTGTGTCACAATGCTAGGTAACATATAGAGGGATAATCACAGTTATTGTACTTTACCTGTTGTCCTATCTACTTAGTAGTCTTCCTCCTCTATTGAAAGTAAATGATGATAAGATTCTTATAAACATAGACATCTGGGTTCAAGAGTTACCATTGTGAAGGTGAGTTAATTCCCAGTTCATTTGGGAAAATGAAATTCTTCATGAAAGCAAAAAGATAGGGGTAAATGCAAGTATAACATGCAAAAAATGAAGAATCTGTGTTTTTCTTTTTTAGAAAGTGAGAGTCTCATGCTATATTACACAATCATAGTGTTGGGCAAATAGAGGAAACACGTGTACCACACATTTAAAAATGAAAAGTAACATTTTATTTCAAAGCATTCTGTCATTATTTGCTGACAAGAATTTACGGTGGCATTTGGCTTTATGGTGCGTAAGATTGAAGCAAATGTCAATGGAAAAAATAGAAAACCATCTAGAAAGACTAGCCTGTTCTATAAAATGTATAAATTTGAAATTTATGAGTTATGAAATTACAGAGATTAGGAATTAAGAAATTTATAAAAATGTGGTCTGGTTAATTTATCTATAAAGATCATCTTACTAAAATAAAATTCTCTGTAAGTATAACCCTGGGAAAAATAAATTTTTCTTAAAAGAGACTTTGATCCATATTTGCTGTATGTAAAAAACAAAGTAAAAATCATGTATCTAAGTGTAAAACCTAAAAGTATACAACAACTATAAGAAAAGATGGAAGAATATCTTTGTGACTCTGTGTTTTGCAAAGATATTTTGACTGTGATACTAAAAGCACTAGCTTTAAAATTTAAAAATATAGGGACTTCATCAACATTAATAATTTCTCCTGTTAATAAAATAAAAGTCAAGCCACAGACTGAAAAGGCGTATCTGCATAGCACATATATGAATTTCTGCTAAAATATTTAATAACTCAAAATGCAACAAAACCATGATAAAATATAAAAATTATTTTAAAGAACATTTTATTAAGAAAAATGTGGGTGCTAAACAAGCACATGAAAAGATGCTCAACATCCTTTGACATTATGTAAATATAAATAAAAATAATAAAATAATAAAAATAAAAATAAATAATGACCCATCAACTTAGCAAACTATCCTATGTACCATAAAAAACCCTTACTATGAGTGTAGAATAATAGGGGGAAATACTTATTAAATAGAAATAAATTAGGCTCCAAAACTTAACATCTAGTGTCATTTCAACTATACACACAAGCTCAAAAAATGAGGCAGAATAAGGGTTAAACATTATAATAAAATGTTAGTGATGTTATTTTTGTAATGAAAAAAAATGCTTTCTAATGAAGAATCCTCTTTAATGAATGTCTCTATAGAGGAGCTGTGTACAATATATACCTTTATTAACTAACCTCTTATCTAGACAATTCCTTAGCATGAAACCATGCAAGACAACTCAGGACTGAGGAATATGTTTGATAGGAAGAGAAGTAAATGAAAGAAAAGATACATGTGAGAGGAGGAGGAGGTTATTGGGAAGGTGAGAAATGCTGGGGAACATTCACTATTACTTCATGACTGGAGCCAGGGGCCTCCAGTTTTATGTCCCAGCCCCAACAGGCATGTCCAGTCAACATTTTATTAAAGATCACTCTGGTGCCACCTCCTGATGGTAATTGCAAAGACTATGAATAAAGTATTAATATTAAAGTATTCCATACAAATGTTTAGCTCTTGTAACGCTGACAAAATTTTGACCCAGGTTTATGCTTCACTTACATATATTTAGTTATGAGGAGAAAACAACCTTTCTTTAACAAATCTGGTCTTAATCTGTGATGTCCGTGGACATTTTTTCTTCAACAAATCATTGCTCATGAGATGAGGCACTGCAAGGAGTTTTCTTGATTGTTGCATCCCTGGTTCTTATCAGTCAACCTTTGGTTGTGTGGAGGTTTGGTAATTTAAACTGAATGTCTTAGTCATGCTGACTGTGCTAACACTGTGGATAAAGCACATATGGCACATTCACACAGTTCTTCCAGGGACTCTGCATTTAGAACTTCTGTCTACTAGCTTCTATTCAAAGGTTAGAAAAATGGAGAAATCTTTAATAACCATAGAAGTTTTACACTGTCTCTCAAGAAATGAAGAACATAGAGCTACCATTATATAGGATGTTTTGTTGGAAATGTGGTTCTCACTCTTGAACCTAAGTGATAAAAAGCAAAATACTGGAGCATTTTTATGGGACATCCTTGCTAGAATCCACACAAAAACTGCTGACAGCAGCCTGCAGCACACCCAGTGTGATGGGCTAGTATAAGTGACACTATTTTGTATTTGAACCTCCATCTTGACTTAGTATTGTCCCCAGATGACCCTGAATACCACCAAGAAAAAAAAATTTTAAGAAACTAGGAGGGAGTAAGGACAAATGTAGGCATGATTTTAGGCATTGGTGCAATAACCTCTGGGTCTGGCTTCTGTAAACTTTAGCTTGCTTACTCAAGTTTGCTTGTTCAATAACCCAGCAATTCACTGAGGTAGGACATGAGCACTAAGATAAGGGTATGGTTTGCTGTGGCTGACTGCCGTTTTTAGTTTTTTATTTTTATTTTTTTAACACTCTTGCTCGCTCAAGTGCCTGCAATTGCATAATAAGGATGTGGTTTTTACATTCATAAGCCCCTGCAGGAAGTTGTGTGAGATAGTCAGCTGGCCGACTAATAGACTCAAATTTGGACTTGTCAGTGGTGATTGGTCTGTTCTTAAATTGTGCCCCACAACACCAGCTAGTGTGCCATGGGCAGCCTAGGACCAGCTTCAAGGAAAGAGTGTTCTAGGTGAATACACTGCCACACAAACAGAGATAACTGAGGCAAGTCTAAGGCTGAATATATTCCAAGAAAGTTATTCTAAATCTGCTTAACTATTAAAACATGTGACCTTATTGATGAATTGGAAAATAACAAAAAGAAATTCTAAAATTATTAATATTTTGGGGTACATTTTTTAAAAATGTTTCATTACCCTTTTTTACATGGTTGAATATATAGTGTGAATTTTGATATCCTGTTTCTACTATTTTATGTAGCATAAGTATTTTCCTATAGGTTCAGAATACTTTACAATCATTTGTTTCGATTGCTGCTTAATGTTCTCTTCTATGTAAGTTTTTAATCATTTTTCCATGGTGGACATTTTTTAACATTATGAATAGTGCAACAATCAACACTTTAGACTATAAAATGTCTTTATATTTGAGCTTAATTTCCAAAACCTAAAATACCAAAGGAGGAATTTATGAGAAGATAGTAAGTTGACTATATTTTATTCAATATTTACTATGCCAGGAACCTTACATACATTGTGTAAATTAATTTTACAACAATCTATCCAGATCTAATATTTATATTTTGTAGATTAAGGAAGGCTCAGAGAGTTACATAGCTATTAAGTGGTGACATTGAGATTGAGTACAGATTATTTTAATTCCAAAATACTTTTGTAATGGTTAATTTTATGTGTCAATTTGACTGGTCACAGTGCCAAGATATTTAGCCAAACACTTTTTCTGAGTGTTTCTGTGAGGGTGTTTTAAAATGACATTTGCATTTGAACCAGTGGACTATGATCAAGAGTAGACACCAATAATTTGGGAGAACCTCATCCAATCTCTTGAAGACCTAAACAGATTTAAAAAGAGACTGACTTGCTCTAAACAAGAGGAAAGTGTGTAGCAGACATCCCTAGACTTGGACAGCACTACTAGCTCTAGCCTGACAGCACACTGCAGATTTTGGACTTGAAAATTTCCACAGTCATGTGAACCACGTTCTAAAAATAAGTTTCCTCAGTGTGTGCTCATTCTGTTAATTTTGTTTTACTGAAGAGCTCTTAAATCACATTCTATGGTGAGAAAATTTTCAAAGTTTTTGGTTGGTATTTTCAAATTTCTCTTCAAAATGAATATTCACATCAGTATTGCATGTGAGGAAATGAACTGACAATTCATAGAGGAAAGGCACAGTTTATAGGCATCCATATCATTCCTGGCATCCATCCTACAATAAATCCTATTTATATACTTAGGGAAAAGAACATCTCAAGTGTTACTTGGAAAACCATATATTCCTGGAACTTACTTTGGTGTGTACTGCACATAGAGGATCTGATCTAATAGGTGGACAAAATGGTTTTTATTGTTGAATGCATTGGCCTTTGATTTTCTCTTCCATAAAATGAGAAGGCTGACCAGAAGAGGGTCACAGAAATTATCGTGTTTTAGAATCAACTGGGGCACCTTTTAAAACCAGAGTTGTTCCACTCCAGTTTTTGTTGCAGTTGGTTTGGGTTGAGAATGAGAATTCATTTTTTCTCTCTTTTGAATTTTAGTGTAAAGTCAAGTTTGAGAAAATCTGAAGTACATCACAGCTGAGGCCATTCCATCTCTAAAATCTAGAATGGAGGGAAAATCATTTGTGGTATATTTGAACACTTTTCTCTGTATATAGAAACCTCTTATCCTCTTGTGTAGTTTGAAAAATGTGGGAGAGGAAGGGGGTTTATTCTCCTCCTTATCACTTACTATTTATACATTCTGAAGTTTCCTAAAGTGTGAGGACACTGGCCTACATCACACAGAACAACTCCGCTTTCTAATATACAGTTCAATGATTCCTTATGCTTGGATTTCTACAAAACCTTTGCCAAAACAAATCACTATCAGACTAAACTAATGTGTTTTTCCTCTAAAAACTCAGGCTCTGGACTATGTTGCTTACTATTTTCTGGCCCAGTTTTACAATCCAGGACTGCTCTGCATCCAGCATTTCTGGTATCCCTCACCCTTCACTTAGCTGGGATTTTCAGGAAGTGTTTCTATAGCCTGGTATGTATTAAATCCTCAGGGTAGCACAGAAAAAAATTGGATCCTCTCCACCCCCAGTAATTCTGAATTAGTCTGTGGTAGAGTCAAAGAATCAGTACTCTATAATATTCACCAGGTGTTTTAAATACGTAGGCAAATTTGAGATATAGTGCAGAGGGTACAGATTCAGGTTTCATTTATGGAATCAAGTAGTTAGGAAAGAAAACTATAGACAACTGTTAACATTTTAATGATATTAAAAAACAAAACTATCTTTTTTTTGCACTTATCAATTTGTTTTATTAGACCAACATAATTTCAAAAGCAAAATATGACACAGGAGTTACAAGAAAGAAAAATTATAGATGAATTAACCTTCTTTTTAAATTTATTTTTATTGTAAAAAAATGGGATACATATTGTTTCTGTACATGGAGTAATGGCATACCATTTGTGTAATCATACATTTACATACGGTAATGATGTTTGATTCATTCTGTTATTTGTTCCTTCCCCCCACCCCTCCCACTCCTCTTTTCCCTCTATACAGTACCTCCTTCCTCACTTCTTGCCCCCCCACCCCCCATTATGTGTCATCATCCACTTATTAGCGAGATTATTCATTCTTTGATATTGAGATTGGCTTATCTCACTTAGCATATTCTCCAATTCATCCATTTGCCTGCAAATGCCATAATTTTATTATTCTTTATAGCTGAGTAATATTCCATTGTATATATATCACAATTTCTTTATCCATTCATCAATTGAAGGACATCTAGGTTGATTCCACAATCTGACTATTGTGAATTGAGCAGCTGTGAACATTGATGTGGCTGTATCTCTGTAGTATGCTGATTTTAAGTCCTATGGGTATAGGCCGAGGAGTGGGATAGCTCGGTCAAATGGTGGGCCATTCCAAGTTTTCTAAGGAATCTCCACACTGCTTTCCAGAGTGACTGCACTAATTTGCAACCCCACCAACAAAGTATGAGTGTATCTTTTCCCCCATATCATCGCCAACACCTATTGTTGCTTGTATTCTTGATAATCACCATTCTAATTGGGGTGAGATGGAATCTTAGGGTAGTTTTGATTTGCATTTCTCTTATTACTAAAAATGGTGAACATTTTTTCATATGTCTGTTGATTGCTTGTAGATCTTCTTCTGTGAAGTATCTGTTCATTTCCGTAGCCCAATCATTGATTGGGTTATTTGTATTCTTGGTGTAGAGTTTTATGAGTTCCTTATATATTCTGGATATTAGTGTTCTATCTGAAGTACGAGTGCCAAAGATTTTCTCCCACTCTGTAGGTTCTCTTTTCACATTGCTGATAGTTTCCTTTGCTGAGAGAAAGCTTTTTAGTTTGAATCTATCCGTTATTGATTCTTGCTTTTATTTCTTCTGCGATGCGAGTCCTGTTAAGGAAGTCTGATCGTAAGACAACATGTTGAAGATTTGGATCAACTTTTTCTTCTATAATCTGCAGGGTCTCTGGTCTGAATCTGAGGTCCATGGTCCACTTTGAGTTGATTTTTGTGCAGGGTGAGAGATAGGGGTTTAGTTTCATTCTGCTGCATATGGATTTCTAGTTTTCCTAGCACCATTTGTTGAAGAGGCTATATTTTCTCCATTGCATATTTTTGGCCCTTTTGTCTAGTATGAGAAAATTGTATTATTTGGGTTTGTGTCCATGTCCTCATTCTGTACCATTGATCTACTTGTCTATTTTGGTGCCAATACCATGCCGTTTTTGTTACTGTTGCTTTGTAGTATAGTTGAAGTTCTGGTATTGCGATACCTCCTGCGTTGCTCTTTCTGCTAAGGACTGCTTTAGCTATTCTGGGTTTCTTATTCTCCCAGATGAATTTCATGATTGCTTGCTCTATTTCTGTAAGATACATCATTGGGATTTTAATTGGAATTGCATTGAATCTGTATAGCACTTTTGGTAGTATGGCCATTTTGACAATATTAATTCTGCCTATCCAAGAACATGGGAGATCTTTCCATCTTCTAAGGTCTTCCTCAATTTCTTCAATATTTTGTAGTTTTCATTGTAGAGATCTTTTACCTCTTTGGTTAGATTGATTTCCAAGTATTTTATTTTTCTTGAGGCTATTGCAAATGGAGTTGTTTTCCTCATTTCCCTTTCAGATGTTTCGTCACTTGCGTATAAAAATGCTTTAGATTTATGCGTGTTGATTTTATAGCCTACTATTTTGCTGAATTCATTGATGAGGTCTAGATTTTTCTGGAGGAGGTTTTTGGATCCTCTAAATGTAGAATCATGTCATCAGCAAATACTGACAGCTTACGTTCCTCTTTTCCTATTCGTATCCCTTTAATTTCTTTAGTCTGTCTAATTGCTCTACCTAAAGTTTCGAGGACAGTATTGAATAGAAGTGGTGAAAGAGGACATCCCTGTCTTCTTCCCGTTTTTAAAGGGAATGGTTTCAGTTTTTCTCCATTAAGAATGATGCTGGCCATGGGCTTAGCATAAATAACCTTTACAATGTTCAAGTATGTTCCTACTGTCCCTATTTTTTCTAGTTTTGAGCATGAAGGGGTGTTGTATTTTGTTGAACGTTTTTTCTGCGTCAATTGAAATGACCATATGATTCTTATGACATGACATGATGGGTTACATTTATTGATTTACAGATGTTAAACCATCCTTGCATTCCAGGGATGAACCCCACTTGATCGTGGTGCACGATTTTCTTAATATGTTTTTGGATACGGTTTGCCAATATTTTGTTAAGGATCTTTGCATCTATATTCATCAAGGATATTGGTCTAAAATTTTCTTTCCTTCATGTGTCTTTGCCTGGTTTGGGTATGAGGGTGATATTAGCTTCATAGAATGAGTTTTGTAGGGTACCCTCCTTTTCTATTTCCTGGATTACTTTGAGAAGTATTGGAATGAGTTCTTCTTTGAAGGTCTTGTAGAACTCGGCTGAGAATCCGTCTGGCCCTGGGCTTTTCTTGTATGGTAGGTTTTTAATGGCTTCTTCAATTTCATTGCTCAATATTGATATGTATAAATTGTGTATGTCCTCCTGGTTCAGTTTGGGAGGAGCATATTTCTCTAGAAATTTGTCAATATCTTCGGTAGTTTCTATTTTGTTGGAATACAGATTTTCAAAGTAGCTTCTCATTATGTTGTGTATCTCTGTCGTGATATTTCCTTTTTCATCACGAAATTTAGTAATTTGAGTTTTCTCTCTCCTTCTAAACAGAAGTTTAGTTAGTGTGGCTAAGGGTTTGTCTATTTTGTTTACTTTTTCAAAGAACCAACTTCTTCTTTTGTCAATTTTTTGAATTGTTTCTTTTGTTTCAATTTCATTGATTTCAGCTCTGATTTTAATTATTTCCTGTCTTCTACTATTTTTGCTGTTATTCTGTTCTTCTTTTTCTAGGGTTTTCAGCTGTAATATTAGGTCATTTAGTTGTTGACTTTTCATTCTTTTCTGGAATGCACTCCATGCAATGAATTTTCCTCTTAGTACTGCTTTCATAGTGTCCCAGAGATTTTTGATATATTGTATCGTCGTTCTCATTGATCTCTAAGAATTTTTTTATCTCCTCCCTGATGTTTTCTGTTATCCATGTTTCATTCAATAGCATATAATTTAATCTCCAGATGTTGGAGTAATTTCTATTTATTCTGCCATTGATTTCTACTCTCAGTCCATTATGATCTGATAGAACACAAGGCAGTATCTCTATTTTTTTGCATTTCCTAAGGGCTGATTTGTGGCATAGCATATGGTCTATTTTCCAGAAGGTTCCATGTGCTGCTGAGAAGAAAGTGAATCTGCTCATTGATGGATGGAATATTCTATATATGTCTATTAACTCTAGGTTATTGATTGTGTTATTGAGTTCTATGGTTTCTTTGTTTGGTTTTTGTTTGGAAGATCTATCTAGTGGTGACAGTGGTGCGTTAAAGTCACCCAGAATTATTGTGTTGTGGTCTATGTGATTCCTGAAATTGAGAAGGATTTGTTTGAGGTACAGGGGTGCACCATTGTATGAGGCATAAATATTTACTATTGTTATGTCTTCCTGATTTATGGTTCCCTTAAGCAGTATGAAATGTCCTTCTTTATCCCTTCTGACTAACTTTGGCTTGAAGTCCACTTTATCTGATACAAGGATGGAAACCCCCGTTTTTTTACTGTGTCCATGTGCGTGGTAGGTTTTTTCCCATCCTTTCACCTTTAGTCTGTAGGTGTCTTTTTCTATGAGATAAGTCTCTTGCAGGCAGCATATTGTTGGGTCTTTCTTTTTAATCCATTCTGCCAGTCTATGTCTTTTGATTGATGAGTTTAGGCCATTAACGTTCAGGGTTATTATTGAGATATGATTTGTGTTCACAGTCATTTAGCTTATTTTTGGTTTTTAAGTTGGCTTGGTTTCTCCTTTGAGTAGTTTTTCTCTAAGGTAGTTCCTCCCATTGCTGACCTACATTGTTTTTCATTTTCTCCTCATGGAATATTTTGTTGAGAACATTCTGTAGTGCAGGGTTTCTATTTGTAAATTCTTTTAACTTTTCTTTATCATGGAAGGATTTTATTTCATCTTCAAATCTGAAGGTTAGTTTTGCTGGGTATAGGATTCTTGGTTGACAACCATGTTCTTTCAGAGCTTGAAATATGTTGTTCCAGGCCCTTCTAGCTTTTAGAGTCTGGGTTGAGAAGTCTGCTGCTCTTCATATTGGTCTCCCCCGATATGTAATCTGATGCTTTTCTCTCACAGCCTTCAAAATCCTATCTTTATTTTGAATATTAGGCATTTTCATTATAATGTGCCTTGGTGTGGATCTGTTGTGATTTAGTGCATTTGGTGTTCTGTAAGCCTCTCGTATTTGATTTTCCATTTCATTCTTCATGTTTGGGAAATTTTCTGCTATTATTTCATTGAATAGGTTGTTCATTCCTTTGGTTTGTATCTCTGTGCCTTCCTCAATCCCAATACTTCTTAAATTTGGTCTTTTCATGATGCCCCATAGTTCTTGGAGATTCTGTTCATGATTTCTTACCATCTTCTCTGGGCAACTTTATTTTCAAGATTAAATATTTTGTCTTCGTTGTCTGAGGTTCTGTCTTCCAAGTGGTCTAGTCTTTTGGTGATGCTTTCCATTGAGTTTTTTATTTGGTTTATTGTTTCCTTCATTTCAAGGATTTTTTTTTTTTTTTTTTTTTTTTTTTTGAGAATCTCTATCTCTTTGTTGAATGATCTGTTGCTTCCTGCAGTTGCTCTTTCAGCTTATTGGTATTATCATTCATTGTCTGCATTTGCTCCCTTATTTCATCCTTTGCTTTGCGAGTCATCTTAATCATGTATAATCTGAAGTCCTTTTCTGATATTTCTTCTAACATACAGTCATTGGATTCTATTATTATAGAATCTAGATTTGTTTGGATCATTTTCTTCCCTTGTTTTTTCATGTTGTTCATGTATCTTCCCCACTAGCAGTGCAGATCTGGGGTGTTGCTGATTCCCCCCTATAGGCTTATAGTGGCCCTATAGGTTTCCAAAATCCTTTCTTTAAGGGGAGATCAATATTAGCAGTGCCCAATTCAGATACTATGCAATCCTAGACCAAGAAGCCCCTATGAGGACAATAACAATGTTGTCATAATAAACAGAGTGAGTTCAAATATTATATTCAGTAAAACAAACAGATTTGCAATAAGGTCTGCAGTTTCAAATGGAGGACAAAGAGGATGCCAAGAGATGTAGAATGTGGCTGTTAATGGGATCAGAAAAGAATATATAGAAGTTCTAGAAAATAGAAAGGGTGAGAGTGTAATCAAAAGAAATTGGATGTTAGCAAGCAAAAAAGGGAGAAAGAGGGAAAAGGTAAACAAAAGGAAAATAGAGCAAGAAAAGTAACGAAATAAAAACTTAAAATCGTTTAATAAGGAGAAAAAAGAAAATCTATAGTATAACAGTCATATAGTAATGAAACCTCCCAGTCTTCAGTAGCCTGATGCTTGAGAGGAACCTGACAATGAGCTTCAAGCCTCCAGCAGGTGTCTCAGGATGGGATTTGCCCCACCTAAAGATTGGAGCTACGGCTTCCAGGATTATTGAAGCTGGCCTCTCTGGCTTCGAAATGTGTTGCCAAATGGGGAGTTGCAGCTCAGGGTGTGGACGTGGTCAGCTGGAGGTCCTGGAGGCAGGGTGCGGTTGGTCAGGCAGGGGTCTTGGAGGTCCAGTGTGTTTGGTGTGGTTGTGGGATCCTGAAGGCCGGGTGCAATCAGTCATTCTTGGGTCCCGGTGATAAGGCACAGCCAGTTGGTCTGGGGGTCCTGGCGGCATGGGGTAGTCAGTCAATGTGAGGGCCCCAGAGGTAGGGAGTGATCGGTTGAGCTGAGGGATCTTGGAGACGGGGCTCAGTCAGTCTGGCCAGGGGTCCTACTGGGCCTGGCTGTTGTCTAAAAATGGTGGCAGCCACGTGTAATCAAACCTGCAGGTACTGTAACAGTGAACTTCCAGGCAACAGCAGGCAGCAGGTGCTCCACTGGCAGTCAGCGATCAGTTTACTGACTCTTGTCGGACGATCAGGAGGTGAACCTTGTGCATTGGGTGATGGGTAGGTGTAAGGCAGCGATGGACAGGTGAGAGCAGGCAAATGGCTAACCATTATTTTTTGTATTCAGGAAAGTTACAGAATCTAGGATATCTATGTAGTTTCACACAGTTGCAATCCACAGTTGCAAAGTGCAATGTTAGAAGATTTGTGTAGCTGTCAAGAAAGTTCATTGTTAAAAGTTACTGTAAAGCAGGCAGGAACAAGAGAAGCAGAGCTGGTGCAATATTGTGGTCATCTAGCATAAGAATTCCTTCCTTCTCAGGAACTGTGTCCCTAAGATCAAGGTCAGAGCTGATAGGACTCTTGCACAGAGCCTCCTCATGCAGGGCATTGCCAGAGCAGCTAAGCATCCTGTGCCCTTTCACAGAAACATTCCCAGGCACCAGGCTTGCCACAGCCATGAGGTAATCAGAGACACCCAATCTCAATCACTGCTCTCCCATCCTCTGTCACCACATTCCACAACTCTCCCTTTTATATTTTTTAAGTGCCAGTATGTGTTAAGACTTGGATTCTTTTGATGTCTCTTTGGAAGATTCAGCATCCTATTGTTATAACACAAAAGAGAATTAGTAGCAAAGATATAATTCCAAAAAAAGTACCATACTATATGTTTCAACATATTTCAGGGATTAAAGCCATTTAGATGATTAAATATTTGTTTAGCAAGCCATGCAGGATCCACAGAATAACTTTGACTTTCTTGAATGTCTTGAATATGATGATATGACTCCTTAATATCCAGGCTCATTATTTCTCTGCCAAATGCCTATTAAATGATTTTTAACTTTCTTTCAATCCCACTGAGAAGCATTATATTTTGCTGCTGTGACACAAACATATCTGTAATTAGCATGGCAGTGAAGCTTTTGTCTAAATTTAAAAGCAACAAGTTAATTTCTAATATTAATAACTGTAGCTTCTAAAGTATTTAATTTTGCCTCTAACTTATCATCACTTGTCTGATTTTGCAAAGTTTAGAAGTATTCTGAGTCAGGTCTTTAACAATTGAGCATTTTGTATGTTTTTGGATAAAGCTATAGGAACAGTAACACGAGAAACTAAAGCAGATATCAAGGTGATTACTCCAATTATAACAAGGTCAAGAGCACGATGGTGTCTGTATAACTCGGCATGAATCTGCTATAGAACTTGAACTGGAGTACTGGAATACCAGAGCTCTGAGATATTAGCTGGAGTCATATTAAAATGTTGTCTTAATACAAGTGTTCCTTGTCCTATATTAAACCTGGTAATACAATTAGTCAAATTACAGTTATAATGATTTACATAATACATCTCTCTTATCCTCTTTACTTTTACATTTTCAGTAATTAAAACATAAGAAGATTGTACACAGGCTCACAAGTCATAGCAAGGAGCCACTTTATTATCCTATTCATAAGATCAGGTGAGGGAGTGCCAGTAAAGTTAACAAAATCTAAGGCAGCTGTCAAACGCCAAAGATCTTTTTGTATGCCACTACCACTGAAGGTCAGAATAATACTTATAATTCCTCCAGATGTCATAGAGTTTTTATATAAGTGCCTTTCATCAATTTTGTGAGACCAATCCAAAATATATTCATTATTATCATAGATATTATGACATACTGGCCAATTGTTGGCACACTGCATACATTTAGGAAAGGCACCCAATTCTGTAGTAGTATGAGCAAGACCATAAGGTATTGGTAGATGTTCTGTAGAAAAAATGGTTATGTCATTAGCAGTCCCATTTTTATAACTGTCAATATATTTAGTTACATCCCAAGGGCCAGTGAGTTTGGCAATCTTGGCTTCCCCATATGCTGTCTAATCTTCTGAGTTCACTTTTAAACAGCTTGTATTGTCATTGTGGGACCAACATATAGGTAGACTCCCACTGTATTCGGTATAATTTAATCCAACTGAATGGACAGATGTAATATGTTTGTCTGAAAGGCCTCCTATCATATGTGTATCATTAGTAAATATTGAAATAGATTCTCCAGTCCACATAACTGAGTGTACTAAAGATAATCTGGAGAGTAAGTCCAGTAAGTCTCCCCATGAACTCTACTTACCTGACAGCTTAATAAAGCCAGCATTGTCACAAGCATCAGGACAGGCGATTTAATATTTCTCCATTGATTAACCATCTCTTCAGCCTTGTGCATCAGATTCTTCAATTGTCCCCATGCTGGCAGACCAGACTTCTAGGTTTGTCAAGTTCTCTTCCTCTTCTTCCCCAGCATCTAGTTCTCAGTGCATGTCAATATTAACACTTCTGGTGTGAGATTCAGTCATTTGAACTGTGGTTGGAGGATGAGCTGTGCTTTCTGGAAAGATACAAGCATGACCTCTACTCCACAAAATCACTGGATCTGGTTCATTCGTTATCCTGTTTGTAAGTCTTTCTATCAGACCAGACCTATTGAATCTATAGTTGTATGAGTCATATGTTGCTCAGCTGCAGTGCAACCTTCATCATCACAGTTCAAAAAATTTAATACAAAAAGATCATGACTTAAACAAATTTGTGGGGTTATATTTCCCTATTTTTGTTTTTGTAATAGTAACTTTAGAGATAAATGAACTCACTCTACAATGGCCTTGCCGTGAGGATTTTAAGGAATGCTGGTTTGGTGTTCAATATGATATTGATCACAAAATTGTTGAAAAGATGAACTACTATAAACTGGAGCATTATTATCAGTTCTAATTTGTAATGGACAGCCCAGCACTGCAAAAGCAGTCAAACAGTGGGAAATAACTTGATGTGAATTTTTTACTGGCCATGAAAATTAGTAAAAGTCACCTGGAAGGCATGTAGGGATTGTCAAAGTTGTTGTTAAACTAAGAAGGGCAACCATAATGAAATAATGCTCAGTTTTTGTTATTAACAAAATGATGAAATGGGGTTAAGGATTTTGGAGGAGACTAAACAAAGAAGAGCGACATAATACATTTTGGGGAGTGCCATATACCTCCCACAAGAGTATGAGGAGTAGCAGATATTGAAACATGTATAGGGTTTATCAATGAGAATGTGTCTATGAATGATTGGAATGTAGGATAGTGAACTGAAGTGGAGACCCTCCCTAAGCATGGGCAGCACCAACCAATTGGAAGGAATAAAAGTTGGAAGAACAAGAAAGCAGATGCAGATGCAAGCTCAACTCTCCTTGAATGGGTTCTTGATTGCTGCTTTGATCATCTGAGTTTATCTGACTCTCACTTCTTCACTTTTCCAAAGCAGCCTCTGGCAGTGATTCTCCAGGGGCTTTGAGGGTCCAAGAAGGTGAGTGTACACAGAAAAGCTCAGCCACATGGTGCAGACTAGGAACCTTCAGGACCTTTCTTTGCCTGATTCCATAAGACTGCATCTTGTTCCAGAAAGGCAAAGGCTTTAACCATCCTGGAAGGTGAGCAAAGCCAGAGCATGAAGAGTGGAATGGTGAGTGCCCTTGGGCAGTTGGTGTTTTTTCTACTAAAGAGAGAAACTGTAGGCTAACATAACATATTTGACCAATTGGGAAGATTTACTGGTCATTTGTAGGAGGTCTATGTATATAATATGAAAAGGCTTCTCTCAACTTTTCCCCCGAACCTTTTAAAACTTTTTCTATATCTGGGCATTCTAAATGTAAAGAGGTTGACAACATATGATAGAGTTAAATAATAACATATTGTAAATGCTTGTTTGTTTTAAAAAACCAGAAATGTCTTCTAGAAGTGACTTTGAAATGGAGTTGTTAGACCACCTCTAGAAGTGACACTGGTTCATGTTTGTTCAGTGGGTTAGAGGACATGGAAAAAACTTTGACCATGAGAAGAAGGGAATTCTGTGCCAGATCAGTGATATGTAGAATATATATATTTTTTAATTTTATAACCATTGTTTTGTGTGTGCATTTTACTCCTCATTACTATATATATAGTAGACAGTGCTAAACTTTCTAGATGACATGCCCAATACATGTTAAAAGTAGAAGTGGTAAAATCTAACAAATTTTGAAATTTCTTTTTGTTAAAATTCTTATGTTTGGGAGGCAATAGCCAAACCCCCTATTGAGTAAATACACATTGTGTGCTGGTTCTCTGGAGCACCATGCCAGTGTGCTTCAAATAAGGCAGAAGTAACCATTGTTCCTTTGTCTATGGTTTTTTTTTTTTTTTTTTTTTTACTTTGCTTTGTAGTAGGGTATACCCAAAATAAAAAGTCCTAATCTATATCTAGTTTTTCTAGATGTTAAAGAGGATGCCAGTGCATGACAAAAGTAAAATCAGTAAAAAGTTTTACATGTTTTGGGCTAAAATTCCTAGGAAGAATTGTCTTCTGTAAATTTGAACATATAGCACTCTGGGTTGAAGGACCAGAAAGTTCATATTTTGGAGACATTTTCAAGTTAGAACTATTGTTATATGTGTGCTTTTTATTCAAGACTGTCATGTACATAGTGGACAAATTGAGTCCTTACTTGAAATATCTTGTCTGTCTAGATATTTAGAAATGCTCAGTGTTTGTTAAATATAGAGATAGTAAGGTATCACTTTGCAAGGCTGAATGTTTTCTCTGATATACAGATGCTAAAAAAGAAGGTAGGGGAGGGAAGAAAATTCATTGGATTAAACAAAGGGATTAAGGGAAGGGGTGGGGATGGGAATAAGAAACAAAGTAGAATGAATCAGACATAACTTTCCTAGGTTTGTATATAAATACACAAACAGTATAACTCAACATCATGTACAGCCACAAGAATTGGAAGTTATACTTCTTGTGTGTATGATATGTCAAAATACATTCTACTGTTATGTATATCTAAAAATAACAAATATTTTTTTTTAAAAAAGAAAATAAGTAAATCCAAAAGAAATGCAAATCTATGTAATCTACAGGGAATTATAAATCTAAGGACATGAGTAGAATGAGAGCAAAAGAATTTAAGAGTATTACATACTAAACTGGAAAAAGAAACCTGGGATGGCAAGATTATGATGTAAAAAACAGTTTAAAACAAAAAGTTACATGAGTTAAAATATATTTTATATTTTAAAAACTTTGAAAAGAGGCAAAGTAGAATATTATATAAAAAGGAATTTTCTGTAGAATACTGCAATAAGAATAGATATAATTTCTACTCATATCATACTTCCCAGATATTAAAAGGTAAGATTGAGAGAAGCAAATACAGAAGTAGATAGCAACACTATAATACTAGGAGACACCAATCTCCACTTATTGTAAAGGAAAAAGTCAAACAAAATGGCAATCACAAAACAGATTTTGAAAACTACTTTAAACAAATTTGACTTATATCTGGAGACTCCATGTAATACATATCAAACTCTCAATGTTATTTTTTTGCAGAAACAGTAAAACCTATTCTACAAGTTTAATAAAATCTCAATATTGTATGAATACTTCAAAAATATTAAAAATACAAATGAAATTGGGAGAATGCTTTTTATAACTTAAAAACAATAAAATCTACAGCATTGAATTGTTAATACTGACATCATGTTAGATAAGCATATCAAGTTCTGAGTGTAATAAACCCTTGCATATACAGCAAATTAAGACATATTTGCACACCAATATTTGTTACAGTATTATTCAACAGAGCTACCATGGGAAGCAAACCAAATGTCCCTTGAAATAAGTAGTTGAGGCAACTTGGAATATAGAAACTAGAGAATATTTTTCAAGTCAAAAAAGTTATAAATTTTTGTGAAATCTATAATCAGGATAAATTTCAGAACATTATGTTAATTGAAACAAATTACTTACAAAACAACAAATATGGCAGAATTCTACTTATGAGATACCTAAAATAATTAAGTAAAAAATATACAAAAATTTCTGAACAGTAATAAGAATGCCATTAGTGGTGGGAGAAGACAGAAATGAGCCCTGTTTACATGAGAATTGATTTGATTTTTGAGATGAAAACATTCTACACATAATATTACATAACAAATATTACATTGTTAACATTACTGAACAATATACTTGATGTGTTGTAGACTATTTGTGGTACATGTTAGTCACATGTTTTGTTTTGTGGATTTGATCACAATTAATACTTCAAACAACACTTAAAAGATAAAAAGAATTTCAAAATGTTTGGAAGCTACCTTTAATATGCTATGGTCTTTATCCTATAAATAAGAACAAACTCATGAATATGCAGATAAGGGACAGACATGTAATACAGATACTAGGAATTCTGAGGAAGAAAGATTGTGATTTCAAGGCCATCCTCAATAACTAAATAAAAACCTCTCTCCAAATATAAATAAAAAGGAGATAGGGATTTGGCTCATTATTAGAGCACCCCTGAATACAATCCCCATTACACTGACATATAGAAAATTTACATTACTATGTACATAGGCAAGATGAAAAACCAATTCAGATAAAAAGGTGTAATATTTACAAACATAAAAGCACATATATTTTTTAAGACAATCTTAATTCAACTTACATTGTCCTAATTTGTGAAGTAATGGAAATTGCCATCTAATCACAAAACATAAAAATAAAACAGTATTAAATGATGTGAGGAAATCTAATCTACAACATGAAACCCACTCTATAAAATGAAAGAAAAAAGAAAAAGAAAATTCAACTAACAAAATACTATATAGCTCATCCCAATACTCCTCAAAGTATTCCATGAAATAGAAGAGGAGGGAACCCTCCCAAACTCATCCTATGAAGCCAATATCACCCTGATACCTAAACCAGAGACACATCGAGGAAAGAAAATTTCAGACCAGTATCCTTAATGAACATCAACACAAAAATTCTCAACAAAATTTTAGCAAATCCCATACAAAAATATATTAAAAAGATAGTGCACCACGATCAGTGGGTTTTATCCCAGGGATGCAAGGTTGGGTCAACATCCGGAAATCAATAAATGTCATTCACCATATCATCAGACTTAAGAATCACATGATTATTTCAACAGATGCAGAAAAAGCATTTGATAAAATACAGCATCCCTTCATGCTCAAAACACTAGAAAAAATAGGGATAGTGGGAACATTCCTTAATATTGTAAAGGCCATCTACGCTAAGCCCATGGCCAATATCATTCTAAATGATGAAAAACTGAAAGCATTCCCCCTAAAAACTGAACAAGGCAGGGATGCCCTCTTTCATCACTTCTATTCAACATCATCCTTGAAACTCTAGCCAGAGCAATTAGACAAACCAAAGAAATTAAAGGGATACAAATAGGAAAAGAACTCAAACTATCCCTGTTCGCTGATGACATGATTATATATTTAGAGGAACGTGGAAAATTCCACCAGAAAACTTTTAGAACTCATAAGTGAATTCAGTAAAGTTACAAGATCAATGCTCATAAATGCAATGCATTTTTATACATAAGTGATAAATCTTCAGAAAGAGAAGTTAGGAAAACTACCCATTCACAATAGCCTCAAAAAAAAATAAAATACTTGGGAATCAATCTCACAAAAGAGGTGAAAGACCTCTACAATGAGAACTACAGAACACTAAAGAAAGAAATTAAAGAAAACCTTAGAAGATGGAGAGATCTCCCATGTTCTTGGATAGGCAGAATTAATATTGTCAAAATGGCTATACTACCAAAAGTGCTATACAGATTCAACGCAATTCCAATTAATGCATCCCAATGATGTACCTTACAGAAATAGAGCAAGCAATTATGAAATTCATCTGGAAGAATAAGAAACCCAGAATAGCTAAAGCAATCCTTAGCAGAAAGAGCGAAGCAGGGGGTATCGCAATAGCAGATCTTCAACTATACTATAAAGCAATAGTAACAAAAACGGCATGGTATTGGTACCAAAATAGACAGGGAGATGGTACAGAATAGAGGACATGGACACACACCCAAATAAATACAATTTTCTCATACTAGACAGAGGGGCCAAAAATATGCAATGGAGAAAAGATAGCCCCTTCAACAAATGGTGCTGGGAGAATTGGAAATCCATATGCAACAGAATGAAACTAAACCCATATCTCTCACCCTGCACAAAACTCAACTCAAAATGGATCAAGGACCTCAGAATCAGACCAGAGACCCTGAAGATTATAGAAGAAAAAGTTGGTCCAAATCTTCAACATGTCGGCTTATGATCAGACTTTCTTAACAGGACTCGCATAGCACAAGAAATAAAAGCAAGAATCAACCACTGGGATAGATTCAAACTAAAAAGTTTTCTCTCAGCAAAGGAAACTATCAGTAATGTGAAAAGAGAGCCTACAGAGTGGGAGAAAATCTTTGCCACTCATACTTCAGATAGAGCACAAATTTCCAGAATATATAAAGAGCTCAAAAAACTCTACACCAAGAATACAAACAACCCAATCAACTATGGGCTAAGGAAATGAACAGATACTTCACAGAAGAAGATCTACAAGCAACCAACAGATATATGAAACAATGTTGAACATCTCTAGTAATAAGAGAAATGCAAATCAAAACTACCCTAAGATTCCATCTCACCCCAATTAGAATGGCGATTATCAAGAACACAAGCAACAATAGGTGTTGGCGAGGATGTGGGGAGAAAGGTACACTCATACATTGCTGGTGGGGCTGCAAATTAGCGCAGCCACTCTGGAAAGCAGTGTGGAGATTCCTCAGAAAGCTTGGAATGGAAACACCATTTGACCCAGCTATCCCATTCCTCGGCCTATACCCAAAGGACTTAAAATCAGCATACTGCAGAGATACAGCCACATCAATGTTCATAACTGCTCAATTCACAATAGCCATATTGTGGAACCAACGTAGATGTCCTTCAATTGATGAATGGATAAAGAAACTGTGGTATATATATACAATGGAATATTACTCAGCTATAAAGAATGATAAAATTATGGCATTTGCAGGCAAATGGATGAAATTGGAGAATATCATGCTAAGTGAGATATGCCAATCTCAAAAAACAAAGGACAAATGATCTCGCTGATAAGCGGATGATGACACATAATGGTGGGTGGGAGGGGTTAGTGTTAGGGTGCAGGTTAGGTTTAGGGTTAGGGTTAGGGAGGGGGGAAAGAATGGAGGAAAGAAGGACTGTATAGAGGGAAAAGAGGGGTGGGGGGGAGGAAAAAATAACAGAATGAATCAAACAACATTACCCTATGTAAATTTATGATTACATAAATGGTATGCCTTTACTGCATTTACAAACAGAGAAACAACATGTATCCCATTTGTTTACAATAAAAAATAATAATAATATATAACAACAGATGTATTATTATTTTTAAAACCTTTTTATATTCTCTTTCTCTTGAGGCTATTTGTGGTACATATTAGTCACAGCATATGATCACTAATATCCACATCTCATTTTCTAAATAATGTTCTCAGAAAAGTATCTTTTCAGTTAGTAAAGGGTCAATGTCTATCTTGTGTTCTCAGGTTGCCAAACTTTTACTGATGCAATAAGAAAAAAAAAACTCAAATGATTTTTGGAGCATTAATTAGTAGAGAAAAATTACTTCATCACAAGCACAGCAATACCATGACAGTAAATGTCCTAACAAGGATGATGAATGAAGACTAACAGGAAGGTATTGTATAAACAGTATCAACTGTGGAAATGCTGTAGAAAGGAATGAATCAGTTCTCAGATGGGATGGTGTGGGATTATATGAGATTTTCTTATGCTAGTCAGAATACTATGCAATTTAAAACTCATGAATTCTTATTTCTGAAATTTCCTATAGCTAACAGAAAACTAAGAAAGTAAAACCATGGAGAAAGGGAACTACAGTGGTCAAATTATTGAAAAACAAAGATGTAGTCTTGAGAGTGGTAAGAGATAACTTATCAAATGTAAAATTATTGACTGTTGTCAAGTTAGACAATGAGCCAAACCCATCAGCATTCTTTATATGTTCCATCAAAGATGTGCAAAGTTCACACAGACACATGGACAGGAAAGATTTTTAATATTAACTTTAGCTACTTATTGTTGAAATAGTTGAATAGTTAAATTATTACATATAAAGTTAAAAAAGGTTTTCTATGTGAGATGATATGGAGTGGAGATAAGAATAAAAGCTTGTGCCATACCCCTTGGAATCAAGGAGGATGGTTCTGAAGACCATGTAGCTGAAAATAAAATTGAAGTACACACACATTATTACTGTTTCCACAATTCTCTTACCCACAAAAGTTATCATTAGATTGCCATACTTGTATATCAAGTTTAATTTAAATAAAATCAATGTTTGTGGGTGCTTTATTGACTCAAAGGGTAGTACTTGGAGAACATACAGGTTAATTTCTTTGTGTATTTTTAGTTTTTGAACAGGACTTGTAGAGAGGCTAGTGTCTCATTAGAATAAAAACTTTGTTTTTCTTCATTTGGTGGCATGTGCTCCTATAAGATCTAAAATGGAACAGGCTGAGTTGATCATATCTTGTAAGGACTGAGTTACAGAAAAGTTTTGAGAGGCCATATACTATCTGTCCTATAGTCCAAAAAGTATAAAAATCATTATAAATTAAGTAGGATAAAAGAGGCATCTAAAGTCAAAATATATCTAATAAAATAAAGTGGGAGGTTTGAATATTCCATGAGCATATCATCATTTTATACTTGTTTCTGATTATACTTCCCTGCAGAGTGTCCAAGACTAAACAGGTGGTACTATATTAGGCTGTTTTTCTAAACATTTGGAGGATACTTACATCCATTTCTTGGTGGGATTTAAATTGAAATAGTTGTCATAAGACTGAGATTGTAGCTAAGTAATGGAGCACTTGACTAGCATGTGTGATACCCTGAATTTCAGCAATTGTAGTCAAATTGTCCAAAGACAAAGAGGTATCTTGACTATTGTGAACAATGCTTGAACTGAACAGAGTAGTGGTGCTATCTCTTCAACATGCTGATTTAATGTCTTGTGGATACACATTTAGTACTTGCATTCTGGATCATGGGGTCATTCTATGTTTAGTTTGTAATGTGTGATACTTAGGATAAGACCAAGGGTTCTGTACCACTAAAAAACAACATAAACCCTTTTAAAATCCTTTGAGACATGGTGTCACTAAATTACTGTGACTTACCTGAAATTTGAAATCCTCTTGCATGTTCTCCCAATTACCTGGGATTACAGGCATGTAGCTCTGTTTCCTATTTTTCATTTTTAAAAAAAACTTTTATAATGTTTTCTAAAATGAGTATATAATCTACTATTGACTGGTTTTGAAATGAACAAATCAATTAAAAATAATATAGTACTCAAAGCAAAAGGAAAACATGGAGTAATCAAAGTAACAACATTAGGAACTGAACATTAGGGAAGTGAGACACATGAATTGCTGAAAGAACACTAAATAATCATTAGAAAAAAGTTCAGTGAGCTAAATTTAGAAAATATTAACAGAGACTGGGACTACAACTTGGTGGTAGAGAGCTTTACTAGAATGTGTGAGGCACTGGATATGATCCTCAGCATTGCATAAAAATAAATAAATAAATAAATAAAAATAAATAAATTTATTATGTCCATCTACAACTATAATTTTTTATGAAAAATATTAAAAAATAGTGACTAGAAATAGGCAGAGACTGTATATGATGAATTCCTTTTAAAAAGTGTCTGAGAAAGTCAGGAGTGGTTGTGCCTAGCTGTAATTCCAGAAACTTGGGAGACTGACACAGGAGGAGCACAAGTTCTAAGCCAGCTGTGTCAACTTAATGAGATACTGTCAATTTTTTTAAACAGAAAACAGTTGAGGATGTAACTGAGTGGTAAAGCACAACCAAGTTCTATCCCCAGTACCAATAAAAAGTCTGAGAAATTAGAAGTATTATAAGTAAAACAGAAATCAAAACCAAAGAAGCTCAATTATCTCCAAGTAGAAAAAAAGAATGAAAAAATCTCAAAGAAACCTTTAATCAAAGTTTAAAGATTCATAGAGAGAATCTTGAGAGTACCAAGAGAAAAATATGTGTCACCTAGAAAGTTCGTTCCATATAATTAATAGTGAATTCCATAGTAGAAGTCTTACAATACAGAATGGAATTGGGGAATATTGCCAAAGTGTTAAAAGAATAAAATTACCAACCACAAATACTATATTCACAAATACTATCTTTTAAAACTGAAGAAAAATAAAGACTTTAAAGATACATAAATGCCCCAAAAGTTCATCAGCACTAGACCTATTCTCCAAAAAATACTAAAAGGAATGCTTCATACTGAAAAATAGATCTGCACAGCAACACAAGTCACATGAAGCCTTAAAGTTTTCTCGGCAAAAAAAAAAAATGTCATATACAATTTTATTTTACTGTAAAGAAGGGTCACAAAGGAAGTAATTTTTAAGTAAAATTTGAAAGACAAAAATCATAAAAATCAACATAAACCTGTTATTGGGAATGCAATATAAAAACTATAACATCAGTAATATAATTTTGATAAGATATTTAAATATACTAAATTTTTATAATGAATTGAAGTTAATGTGTTACCAGTATAAAATATACCATAAACTTACAGTGGTTTTTAGAAAATCTCAATGTAAATGACAAAATAAATACTCAGAATATATAAAGAAAAGTGGGAGAGGGATCAAAGCATGTCACTATGAATAGCAATGAAACACAAATTAGACCATTAAAAAAAGTAGGAAAAACTTCTGTAAGAAATATAGAAAACCACTTACAGGGTAGAAGTATTGAGTTCTTCATTTTTAGAAATTTATTTTATTATAATAGTATTACCCCAATAAAAACAATAAATAAAAAGTAAAAACAATAAACACTAATCAAAACAAAAAGCTTGACTAACAATTAAAACAAAAAAATACAACTGTATATAATCTAGAAGGAACTCAAAACCTAAGGAAACAAGTAGACTGAAAGCAAAAGAATTTGAGTGTTACATATAAAAGCTGGGGTGTCAAATTACAGAATGTAAAACACAATTTAAAACAAAAAGTTATATGAAAAAATATATTTTAAATTTAGAAATATCTTAGAAAAGATGCAAAGTGGAATATTATGTAAAGATAAAAGGGACCTTTTCCTTAGAATATTTCAGTAAGAACAGATACACTTTAAATTCAAATCATACTTCCCAGATATAAAGAGGTAAGATTGAGAGAATAGAATAAAGAAATAGAAAACAATACTGTAATACAAGGAGACACCAATCCACTACTTACTGTAGTGAAAAAGTAAAAAAAAAAAAAATAAATAATAATAATAATAATAATCATAATCATGAAACGACTTTAAAAAATATTTTAAGCTAATTTGTATACTCAGTGTTTTCAATAGCATATGGAATATTATACTGTGCAGAGTAGTAAAGCTTATGTGGAAAATTATGATATGCACAATAAAATTTAAAACAAAAGGTTATATGAGATATAATACATTTTAAATTTTAAAAATCTCTGAAAAGAGGCAAAGTGGAATATTTTGTAAAGATGAAAGGGACCTTTCCCTTACAATACTGCAATAAGAATAGATACACTTTCAATTCTTCAATGTTTGTTACAATAGTATTCAACAAAGCTGTTGGGGGAAGAAAACTAAATATCCCTTGAAATGAGTGCACTAGGCAATTTGGAATATGGAAACTATAAAATATTTTTTTGTCAAAAATGTAAGAAATTTTATAAAATGTAAAATAACGATATATCTTAACTATGTTAAGAACATAAATAAGTCAATTTTTTTTTACTTAAAACTAAAATAAGTCAATAACAAAAAGACAAATTCTGCAGAAGTCTACTACAATGACATACAAAAAAACTCCTTTACGAACAGAAATTAGAATGGTGTTTGTAACGGGGTAGACAAAAAAATGAATCCTTGTTTTTATGGGAGTTGACTTTTTCTTTCTGAGATGCACAATTTTTTAATGCAATTGTCTTTATCCTATAAATATGGACAAATTCATCAACACAGAGATGATGAGCATGCATGTATTCTCAGCTATTGGAAATTCCAAGGTAGGGAATTCCAAATTTAAGGTCATCCTCAATAACTTAGTAAGAACCTCTACCAAATATAAATAAAATGGGGCTGGAATGTAGCTCATTAACAAAGTATCACTGGATTCAATTCCTATTACATTTACAGGTAGAAAATTTTCATTACTATGTACATGGGCAGGATGAAAAACAAACCCAAATGAAATATTAAATTCATAAACAAAACATTTATAATATTTACAGAAACAAGTAAAAGAACACATAGTTTCACTGGGAATAGAAACAAGAATCATGCATGTCTTTTTCTGAGGGGAGGTACAGGGGATTGAATGCAGGAGCACCCAACCACCGAGCCACATTTCCAACCCTATTTTATACTTTATTTAGAGACAGGGTCTCACTGAGTTGCTTAGCACCTCACTTTTGTTGAGACTGTCTTTGAACTCAAAATCCTCCTGCCTCAGTTTCCCAGGCCACTGCAATTACAGGCGTGCACCACCTTGCTTGGCAAGAATCAATCATATCTTAATTGCAACTCACATTGTCCTAATTTGTGAAATAATGGAAATTGCCATCTAATCATAAAATGTAGGTAAAAATTAAAAGAACGTTATTCATTTGGGTTTCTGTCTGTGTCCTCTATTCTGTACCATTGATCTACCTGTCTATTTTGGTACCAATACCATGCCATTTTTGTTACTATTGCTTTGTAGTAGAGTTGAAGATCTGGTATTGCAATACCCCCTGCTTCGCTCTTGCTACTGAGGATTGCTTTAGCTATTCTAGGTTTTTATTCTTCCAGATGAATTTCATAATTGCTTGCTCTATTTCTGCAAGGTACATCATTGGGATTTTAATTGGAATTGCATTGAATCTGTATAGCACTTTAGGTAGTATAGCCATTTTGATGATATTAATTCTGCCTATCCAGTAGAATGGCGATTATCAAGAATACAAGCAACAATAGGTGTTGGCGAGGATGTGGTGAAAAAGGAACACTCATACATTGCTGGTGGGGTTGCAAATTAGTGCAGCCACTCTGGAAAGCAGTGTGGAGATTCCTCAGAAAGCTTGGAATGGAAACACCATTTGACCCAGCTATCCCACTCCTTGGCCTATACCCAAAGGACTTAAAATCAGCATACTACAGAGATACAGCCACATCAATGTTCATTGCTGCTCAATTCACCATAGCCAGATTGTGGAACCAACCTAGATGCCCTTCAGTTGATGAATGGATAAAGAAACTGTGGCATATTTATACAATGGAATATTACTCGCAATGAAAGATGATAAAATTATGGCATTTGTAGGCAAATGGTCGAAATTGGAGAATATCATGCTAAGTGAGATAAGCCAATCTCAAAAACTAAAGGACGAATGATCTCGCTGATAAGCGGATGAGGACATATAATGGGGTGGGATGGGCTAGCATAGGTTTAGGGTTGGTTTAGAGTTAGGCTAGGATAGCGTAAGAAGAAGGAAGACTGTAATAAAGGAAAGGTGGTGGGAGGGGTGGGGTGAAGGGCAAAAAAATAAACATCATTACCCTATGTAAACGTAAAAAAAAAAAAAAAAAAAAAAAAGAACGTTATTCACCCGATATGAGGAAACTGACTTTACATCATGAAATCTACTCTATAAAATAAAAAAGTAAAGAAAAATTCAATCAAAGAAATAGTAATTAACAACCAATGTATTATTTCACAAACCCTATTTTATGTAACTCCAACTTACCACTGTGACTATTGACCCAAAAAGAGCATTAATTGTAATCTTGACATTCATTTCACAGAAAGTCCATAACAAGTATTCATAAACAGCTTTGATAAGGGAATTTTAATGAATAAATATATAAATAATACTAGACAAACTGATTTATGATATTAATTTACTACAATAATTTGATCTAGAGGTCTCCACAAATGTGCACAGATTTCCTAGAGACCCACAAATAATGGAAGATCTTGTAGATCATGCTGATCCTCACAAGCAAAGGAGAATTTTGGTGGTTAACTTGAATGAACTTGGACATCACTGGAGAAAGACTTTAACGAATTATTGATCCAGGCATAGTGGCACTTGCATGTAATCCCATCTGCTTGGGAGGCTGAGGCAAAATGATTGTAAGTTCAATGCCACCCCTCAGCAACAAAGAAAGGCCCTAAGCATGTTAGTGAGACCCTGTCTCAAAATTAAAAATAAAAATAAAAAGTGCTTGGGAGATGGGTCCCTGGGGTCATGATTGTGGGGTTTATATTTTGTCCTTTATTGAGTAGAGCACTCTCTGCTTCCTTACTGCATATACTCAGCTTATTTCCTCTACCACACTCTTCTGCCATGATGTTCTGCCTCATCCAATATCCTGAGGAATGGAGTCAGCCATCGCTGGACTGAGACCTCTGAAACTGTGAGCCCCAAAATAAACTTTTACTCCTCTAAAATTTTTCTTGTACAGAATTTTTGTCACAGCAATGAAAATTCTGACTAAAACAATCAGATGTTGCCATATTTGAGTCCCTAACTTTTTACTAATAGGTAAACGCCTGTATGAGGCCTTAAAAGGAATAAATAAAACATTTGACTTGTATGCCAGAATTCCAAGTTGCCTTTGAGAAGTAAAAACAAAGCCTAAAGTCAGCCCCCGCCTAGGCCTGCCTGACTCATAAAACTAATACTATATACAAATGAGAAACAAGATATAGTCCTTGAGGTTCTCTTACACATACTGAAGACATACTGAGATATCAGAACCTATGTGTCAGAACAGCTTGACCACACAGTGAAAGGAGTCCTCCTTCCTTTTGGTTGTGATTGCCACTTGTAATTTACCACAAGAGATTGAGACACACAATCTCAACCCATTACCGCATTTTTTTTTTCTTTTCTTTTTTTTTTTTTATTGTAAACAAATGGGATACATGTTGTTTCACTGTACATGGCGTAAAGGCATACCATTTGTGTAATCATAAATTTACATAGGGTAATGTTGTTTGATTCATTCTGCCATTTTTTTTCCCTTCCCCCCCACCCCTCCCACCCCTCCCCTCCCTCTATACAGTCCTTCCTTCCTCCATTCCTGCCCCCTCCCTAAACCCAACTTCAACCCCAACACTAACCCCTCCCACCCCCATTATGTGTCATCATCCACTTATTAGCGATATCATTCTTCCTTTGGTTTTTTGAGATTGGCTTATCTCACTTAGCATGATATTCTCCAGTTTCATCCATTTGCCTGCAAATGCCATAATTTTATCATTCTTTATGGCTGAGTAATATTCCATTGTATATATATACCACATTTTCTTTATCCATTCATCAATTGAAGGACATCTAGGTTGGTTCCACAATCTGGCTATTGTGAACTGAGCAGCTATGAACATTGATGTGGCTGTATCTCTGTAATATGCTGATTTTAAGTCCTTTGGGTATAGGCCAAGGAGTGGGATAGCTGGGTCAAATGGTGGTTCCATTCCAAGTTTTCTAAGGAGTCTCCACACTGCTTTCCAGAGTGGCTGCACTAATTTGCAGCCCCACCAGCAATGTATGAGTGTACCTTTCTCCCCACATCCTCGCCAACACCTGTTGTTGCTTGTATTCTTGATAATCGCCATTCTAATTGGGGTGAGATGGAATCTTAGGGTGGTTTTGATTTGCATTTCTCTTATTACTAGAGATGTTGAACATTTTTCCATATGTTTGTTGATTGCTTGTAGATCTTCTTCTGTGAAGTGTCTATTCATTTCCTTAGCCCATTTGTCGATTGGATTATTTGCATTCTTGGTGTAGAGTTTTTTGAGTTCTTTATAGATTCTGGAGATTAGTGCTCTATCTGAAGTATGATTGGCAAAGATTTTCTCCGACTCTGTAGGCTCTTTCTTTGCATTGCTGATAGTTTCCTTTGCTGAGAGAAAGCTTTTTAGTTTGAATCTATCCCAGTTATTGATTCTTGCTTTTATTTCTTGTGCTATGGAGTCCTGTTGAGGAAGTCTGGTCCTAAGCCGACATGTTGAAGCTCTGGACCTACTTTTTCTTCTATAAGATGCAAGGTCTCTGGTCTGATTCCGAGATCCTTAATCCATTTTGAGTCTAGTTTCATGCATGGTGAGAGATATGGGTTTAGTTTCATTCTGTTGCATATGGATTTCCAATTCTCCCAGCACCATTTGTTGAAGAGGCTATCTTTTCTCCATTGCATATTTTTGGCCCCTTTGTCTAGTATGAGAAAATTGTATTTATTTGGGTTTGTGTCTATGTCCTCTATTCTGTACCATTGATCCACCTTTCTATTTTGGTACCAATACCATGCCGTTTTTGTTACTATTGCTTTGTAGTAGAGTTGAAGATCTGGTATTGCGATACTCCCTGTTTCACTCTTTCTGCCAAGGATTGCTTTAGCTATTCTGGGTTTTTTATTCTTCCAGATGAATTTCATAATTGCTTGCTCTATTTCTGTAAGGTACATCATTGGGATTTTAATTGAATTGCATTGAATCTGTATAGCACTTTTGGTAGTATGGCCATTTTGACAATATTAATTCTTCCTATCCAAGAACATGGAGATCTTTCCATCTTCTAAGGTTTTCTTTAATTTCTTTCTTTAGTGTTCTGTAGTTCTCATTGTAGAGGTCTTTCACCTCTTTTGTGAGATTGATTCCCAAATATTTTATTTTTTTTGAAGCTATTGTGAATGGAGTAGTTTTCCTAATTTCTCTTTCTGAAGATTCATCGCTTATGTATAAAAAGGCCTTAGATTTAATTTGTTTCTTATCAAGTCCTGTCCTGCTAAAACAGAAGGATGGATGTCAGCTGACTGCTAGAATTGTAGGGAGCCTCCTATTTGACAATCCAAATGGATGAAAACCATGTCCACCTTAAATCAAGGAAACCTGTTGCCAGCAAATGATAATAGATAAATAACATGACTGCTAAGAGATCTTGGAGACTCTTCAGGAAGTTGGATATGCTAGATTAGTTGATGAATGAGCCAAACTGGAATCTCTTCACTGATAGAAGCAAGTATATGGGCAATGACTAGTGGATAGCTAGATACTCTACAGTCATGGCACAACAGATATTAAAAGATAATACTCTGCCATTAAAAATATCAGCCCACGAAACCAAGCTAAATTCTCTGACAAGAGCTCTGACTGATCAAAGGAAAGAAGGTAAGCATTTATACTGACTCAAAGTATGTCTTCAAGATAATACGTGCACATGGAATTATATGGAAAGAAAGAGGACTCCTCCCAGCTAAGAATAAAGACATTGAGCATGCCTTGAAAATACTGGCGAAAATACTGGCAATAATACAGGCTGTGTCCACACCAAAGCAGGTGGAAATCATGCACTGGCCAGGTTGTAAGACGACTGATACCTATGAAGTCAGTAGAAATCAGCTGATTACCCAAAAGGGTAGGAAAGAACAAACTGTTTATCAGGGCCTTAATATATCACCTTGCATCAGACCAATTAAAAATATTTTCATACTGAGGAGAATGAGAAAAAGGATAGAATGGAATTTTGATTTCTGGGATAACAATGACAAGTACAGATAGAAATCCCATGAATTCTTCCTTCTGCTTGAGACATTGGCCTGCTTTTGATAAAATACTTCCAGGAGTGGTTCACTTTGTGAAGGGTGTCTTGGTAAACTTTATCAAGCCCCACTTCTGAGGGCCCTATCTCCAATGGAGTATTCAGCAAGTGTTTCGGAACTGTGTTTTTTGTGCTCAAAATAATTCAAAGACTAATATGCAGTCTACCATTAAAAATAAAACTCGGTTTGTAAAAATATAGCATTTTGGTAATTGACAAGTAAATTTTTCCCTAATGACCTGTTATAGGAATCTGTAAATATTTGCTTTTACTGGTAGATGCTTTCTCAAAAAGTCATAGCTTCTCCAAATATGAATCCCTTACATGAGTCAGGATTCTCCTATAATGAAAACCCTGTCTTCGTGACCCATTCTGGGTCAGTGTAAGGTACAGCCAAGGAGCTACACAAAAAGGACTCCAAATCACTCAAGGTAACCAATCAGGCATAGGAAAATACAAGCAGGGCCCTGGTTGCCAGTCCACTCTGATCATGTGGGCCAGAAAAAAAAAAAAAATTAAGCTATATCTGTGTTGAAATGGAATTCAGTTCAGCACCTGACTTTAGAAAAACCCAGGTACCCACAGCCAGTTCTAACTTCTTCCAACCAACCCTCATTTCTTGCTACACAATACCTAACCCTGCGGACTTATGATATTTGGGCTTTTGCTGAAACTTTTCTCCAAATCTTCCATCATATGAACATCAGAGTGACAGAGCCTATGACAAAAACCACCCAAACATCTGGGAACCTGAAGATGTATTTAGAACTTTGTTTGAGCCGCAGGCAAAAATACTCCAATTATGAAGTCCACCCACTATCAACTCTCTGTACCTCTCATTGGAAAATTCTCATCCCATGAACCCTGAGTGGACGAAGTTCCAGATGAGATTCCTCTAGCCCTGAGTGGCAGGTGAAGAAATTCAAAGTCTGGCCTCAGAACACAAGGTTGACAAGTTCTTAGCTACAACTTTCTTCACAGATAGTTTTCTACCTTGCATAGCTGACCTTGTAAAGGGTATCATTGAATTTTACCTGGAATGTAAAGTTATAGCAATTTAGCAATAACAATATTAATAATGTATATTCACAAATGTATATAACAGTGGAACTGCTTTCAATTTTCAGATATTTTAACTTTCATGTTCTGGTGGTGTGTGTTTGTGTATATGTGAGTTTGTGTGTGTGTGTGTGTGTGTGTGTGTGTGCATGTTTGAATTCAGGGGCACTTTATCATGGAGCTATATCCCCAGTCCTTGTTAAGACTTATTTTTTTTTTCCATCCTTTTTTTTTTTTTTATTATTGTATACAAATGGGATACATGTTGTTTCTCTATTTGTACATAGAGTCAAGGCATACCATTTGTGTAATCATACGTTTACATAGGGCAATGATGTTTGATTATTTTTTTTTCCTTCCCCCCCACCCCTCCCACCCCTTTTTCCCCTCTATACAGTCCTTCTTTCCTTCATTCTTACCGCTCTCCTTATCCCTAACCCTAAACCTAACCCTAAACCTAATGCTAACCCCTCCCACTCCCCATTATATGTCCTCATCCGCTTATCAGCGAGATCATTTGTCCTTTAGTTTTTGAGATTGGCTTATCTCACTTAGCATGATATTCTCCAATTTCATCCATTTGCCTGCAAATGCCATAATTTTATCATTCTTCATTGCGGAGTAATATTCCATTGTATATATATGCCACAGTTTCTTTATCCATTCATCAACTGAAGGGCATCTAGGCTGGTTCCACAATCTGGCTATGGTGAATTGAGCAGCAATGAACATTGATGTGGCTGTATCTCTGTAGTATGCTGATTTAAGTCCTTTGGGTATAGGCCAAGGAGTGGGATAGCTGGGTCAAATGGTGTTTCCATTCCAAGCTTTCTGAGGAATCTCCACACTGCTTTCCAGAGTGGCTGCACTAATTTGCAACCCCACCAGCAATGTATGAGTGTTCCTTTTTCACCACATCCTCGCCAACACCTATTGTTGCTTGTATTCTTGATAATCGCCATTCTAATTGGGGTGAGATGAAATCTTAGGGTAGTTTTGATTTGCATTTCCCTTATTACTAGGGATGTTGAACATTTTTTCATATATCTGTTGATTACTTGTAGATCTTCTTCTGTGAAGTGTCTGTTCATTTCCTTAGCCCATTTGTTGATTGGATTATTTGTATTCTTCGTGTAGAGTTTTTTGAGTTCTTTATAGATTCTGGAAATTAGCGCTCTATCTGAAGTATGGTTGGCAAAGATATTGTCCCACTCTGTAGGCTCTCTCTTCACATTGCTGATAGTTTCCTTTGCTGAGAGAAAGCTTTTTAGTTTGAATCTATCCCAGTTGTTGATTCTTGCTGTTAAGACTTATTTTAAGACAAGGTCTCACTAAGTTACTGAGGCTGACAAATTTGTGGTCCTCCTGCCTCAAGAACCCAAGTGACTGGGATCACAGACACGAATCACCACACCCAGATCATCCTCTTGTAATTTAAAAAGGAAGCTTGAACGCTACAAAGGAGAAAACCCACTACAGCAGCACTGTCCATGAAAATCAAATATGAGCCACATGTGTAATCCTGAAATTTTAGTGGTCACTTTAAGTAAAATAAATTATAATAATTTATTTAACCCTACATATCTGAAACATTTTCTTTTTAATACATGACCAATGTAAAATTATTAATTAATTATACATAATTTAGCACCAAACCTTTACAACTCCCTCTCTATGTTAAATTTCCAGAACATTTCCATACAGACCAGACATATTCATGTGTGCTGCACCCTCAGTGGCAAAATGCTGCCATATTGCAAATGCAAATCTGAGAGCTCTGATGCCCCTGAGTCCAAGCAAGTGAATGACCTGAAACCCTTTTTTTGATTAGAGGTGAGGAAACATGACTTCCCTTCCAAGATCTCTTTTGGCCCAAGTGGGTAAGAGATAGTACCTGGAAAGAAGGGAGTCCCCCAAGGTTGGGCACTGTTTCCCAACTGCTGTTCAGCAGTGACACATCCCCTTGCAGATATGAGACAGTGAATAATATATGATGTGTCCAGAAAGGAGTGAATCCCATGTGGATTTCAGATCTGTCCATAACTTGAACACCAAGTTTTGATGTGAAGGGAATAAACTGAAAACAAACTTCTTATTTTTCATTTTAGCCTTGACATTAATTGTCCTGTGAGAATGTAAGCACTGGTACCCTGTTTTCATATCTCCATGCATGCATTTCTATGTAACTCAACATTATCTAACAAGACAGTAAATATTAGATCAGAGAGGAAGAGGAACTGAGTACCTATTACATGCCTACTACTTGTCAGTTAATGTGAAATCAGTATGCCATTATTCCTGGCATTCTGCTTCCAATATGTGTGTTTGTTGTACAGCTATCTCGCATAACAAGCCACCACCAAGTCTAATAGTTTATGATTGAAATTGTTTGCCCATTATTAAGAATGATTTAAGCTAGGTTTACCTAGGCTACTCTTCTGTCTGCTGGGCTCCATCAGGAATATGTTGTTACTTGATGTTGTATCTCTGCTTTGGGAAAGATTTGACTGTCTCCTGGGGACAAATTTTTCTCCTCCTCATGTATCTTGTTTATCATAAGTCTCCATAGAGTTGGTGGAGTTTGGAAAGAAAAAGCAGAAGCTTTCAAAACATTTCAGAAATAGGCATAAAATGGCTCTTCCCAGTCAACATTTTCCTACAACAGATGAAAGATATGATTATGATTTTTTTGAACCATGGGTTCATTTGGCCTAAAAATCATACAATACACATGAGTTTAGGTCCAGGTGTTTTAGAACACAATATGAGATTCAACCAGGTGTGTGCTTCAGTAATATGCTCCTTTGTGTTGCTTAACACTATTTTATTATGTAGATGCATGACAATATGTTCATCCACTCCAGTATTGAAAAACATCTGGGTTATTTCCTGTTTTGCACTATTAGGATTACAGTGCCTACAAATGTTCTTAATAAAATAACTGTTATATTCAGTTTAATTTCTCATCAGTATTTACATGTGTTAGCTTTTGAGTTTTACTATTTGCTTTAAGGATTACAATATGCATCTCAGCATATTACAATTTGTGTTGGGTTACTATAGTATGAATTTAATAATTGAAATATATAAAAATCTTAGACTTTTTCTTCTTTTGTTCAAGAATTGTTTTGTTTGTGCATAATTTACACAATGCAGTGTTATGATTTTTTACTTTAAATAATCTTAGGTTTTTCAAAGAAATTAAGAGAAAATGTATTAATGGAGATTTAAGGGGACTCACATTAAGCAAGGCAATAAAATATTTTCATTTGTTTCACCCACAAGTATTGTACTCATCAGTGAATACTGCCTACAATAGTTATTAATTTTGCATATATGATTATTTATGCTTTATGCATTAACATAGAATATTCTGTAAGTTTTTTACTTACAGGTGAGTTTAAACATTTATGGGGCTATTGTAGTTAAATGGTGCAGTACTTGTTTGATATGTGCAAGACACTGTTTTTGATGACCAGAAGCACAAAAACAAATGCACTAGTTTCCAGTAAAGCCATGATACTGTACTAACATTCCAACAGATATCTGGTGACTTCCTCTAAATCATCTTCATGGAAAAACACAGAATTCAATGGGTTTCTCTATTTGCCATATATAATAGAAAATTTGTTTTTTAAAATGTAAAATGTTCTATTAGAGTTATTCTTACTAATAATTCTTGTTAATCTCTAATATCCTTAATTTAAAACAATCTAGCAGGACTTATCATATGTATTAGTGACCTGAGTGAATCTTATAACCTTAAGCATAATAATTATTTGAAGTTTTGTTAAGAGTTTAAAAGAATATAATTTAAAAATAGATTGAGAGAAGAAAACTTGAAGTCTAGAAATAAACCACACACCAGAGGACAATTTATCTTTGACAGGGTTGTCAAGATAATTTAATAGAGAAATAATTGTCTCTTCCACAAATAAGGTTAATATGAATGTTTATTTATATGCAAAAGAATGAGATTTCTATAAAATAATTAAAATGAACCATAGACTTAATTTTAATACCAAAAACTGTAAAAATTTTCAAGAAAGCAGAATTAAGTATTCATAAATTTAGATTTGGCAATGGAGCCTTAGGTTGCAAAATTAATGCACAAAAAATGTTTAATCTTTACTAAAAAAAAGTTCTGTGCAAAATATAACATTATCATGAAAGTAAGAAGAAAATGTTAAGTATTTTCTTGTATTTGAAGAGTTGTCTCAACAAGTTTTAACCTGAACTGAAGACCAGTTATTTCACCTTTTCGAGAAGATGATTAGAGCCTCACACACATCATTGTGTTTTAGGTACCAATGAAACAATGTTTTAAAATTCCACTGAGTCCTACTACTTTTGCCTCAATTATGATTTCTATTTCAAGGTGGTAACCCAAAGTTGAAAATCACAGAAACATGAAAAATGGCTTAAAGAACCCAGGGACTGCACTTCTCTGAGGTCAGACAATATGGTTTTCATTATTTTCCTGTCCAATTCAACAAAGTGCAATTATGACATGATGTTATGCCTAAGATATGAGGTTTTCCTCAAAGGTTCATGTGTGAGGTAATGCAAGACTGCTCAGAGGTGAAATAATTAGATTATGAACACTGCAAGGAAATCAGTCAATTAATCCATTAATATGGATCAGTGGTGTTGTAACTTTAGGAAGGCAGGTTGTGGCTAAAAGAAGCCACTCCCTGGGGCCTGCTTTGGTGTTTATACATTGTCCCTGGTGAAAGAAGTCATATCTTTGCTTCATGGCTGTCATGTCCTGATCTGATGTTCTATGTCATATTCCTTCCTGATGTTCTGCCTCACCTTGGACCCAAAGTTATGGAGTCAGCAACTGGAATAAACCTCTGAAACCATGAGTCAAAATAACTGTTTCCTCTTGTAAGTTGTTTTTGTCAGATCCATTGATTACAGTGATGCAAATCTGCATATTACACATGTTGTTCTGAACAAGTGAATATTTATTCAATAGTAAAATAAATTTGAAGGGTATACCTGACTTCCTGTGAGAAGTACTAAATTAGATTAACATACATAAATCTGGAGCAATAATAGCATACAATATGAAAAATACTTAATACAAATTATTATAGGGAGAACACACTAAATAGGTTCTAAAATAACTTGCAAAATATAATAGAGAAACATCATATGTAAAAACAGTGGATTGTTTCTGATTTAATTTTCTAGGTGTAGAGATTGTCAAAAGAGTGGTACCTAAATGTGGAACAAGAAAAATAATGAAAAGAAAACTGAAAATGAATGAGATAACTTTTTCTGAGCCCTATCAAAGGAATGATATCACAAGAAAACTGACCTGGCATTTGAGAATACAGGAATCTGTGGGAAACATGATCCACATGTCATTGACTTCTCCCTGAAAAGTATACAAACTAGTCAAATTAAGCTGATATTTTGGAGCCAGTATGAAGTACATGTGTGGGTGGGTGAGTGAGAATGTGAAATCCTTGGGTCTGCAAATATATGTTCTCCATGATCATGAATGCTTTTTCTCAGGAATCTCACAAGATATGTCAAGAAAGATGGGGTAGTACCTTGAGGAATGCTTCCCACATCATGCTGTTATGGAGACTACTATCCATTTCTAGAACTCTAGTAGTGAAAGATAAATATTTTACCTATTTCCTACAGAGCTAAAAACCCTTATTCAGAGAAATAATATCAAAACCTAGGTCAAAGGATACTTGGCAAAAACTGTACAGCTGAAGGTGTGAAAATAAGGTATTGCTTGAATCCCTGTAAACTTGCACCCCTTCACCAAGAAACCAAAGTTGTAATGTACAAAACACCACGTAAAATACACTTCAGCTTGTATGGGGAACAAGAGTAAATCTTTTGACCACTCACAGGACTGGAATACATTCTTCCCACACTGTTACATCTTCAGGAGGGGCAGGCATATATTTGAGGTTCAATACCTGATACACACTGGGTTATACTTGAGTAAAATGCAAGACACAGAACATCTATAGTAGGAAAGATACAAAAAATCTGAGAAGCAGGAGAAAGTTATTATGAAAGAAATTCAATTTATTTTATGCTCAGCAGGTAATCTCTGTGGTGACAAATGTCAATCCCAGCCTAATTCTTCTCTAGGTTGACACAAACATCCACACTTCAGGCATGGGAACTTCTGTTTATCAGTAATCTTAAAAATATTAAAATTCAATATCCCACATGACATATTTTGTTGCAATGCACATTTTTATAAAAGTAATAACTTTTTTAACTTCAACATTGATTTTATTATTTGATTTCCTTCAAATTTTCCTATGACTATTAGTGTCAGTTGGACAATTTATACAAAATGACTTTGGGATTTGCAAATAATTATGCTTAATCTGAAGATCCTCTGTGGAATATTGTGACTTTTATCAAAATTAAACTTATAATCATTGAATATTAGCTGCTTTCCCATTGGTTTCCATATTTTTTTGCATTTGATTTTCACCTTTACTTTTTACTTTGTATTGAACAAGTCTTAAATGTATTGCTTTTATTTCAAATTATTTTTGACACTTGTGAATGGATTTATGTCTCAAATTTGACATTGTTCATTGCTAGGGTAATTTATATAATTTTATGTGGGCCTTGTGAGCTATGCCCTTATTGAACAAATGTAGTTCTAATGATTTTTTTTTTACTGTGTGAAAATTCCATAGAAACATTTTATAAAGCATAATATTATCTGAATAGGCTATTTCTTCTTTGGTGTATAATATCCACGTTTAATATTCTCAGAATATTTAGTAGAAGTCAGAAAATCATACTTTTTTTTTTCCTTCATCCCAGACTAAGTTGTGAAGGGCTCAGGTTGTACCATAAATATGATAACTGAAAGTAGCTCTCAGCTGCCATTTAGTGGATTGAAAAAGAATTTTCCTCTGGTCATAACTTTCCACAGGTTTAATCATACATTGACATATTATTTTCCAAAGCTTTTCTCTACCAAAATGATTTTTGGAACCTTACTATATTTTGATATATTGCTGAATTTGAGAGATTTTCCTCTTGGACATAGGGTTCAATCTTTCCTTTTGGCATTGCTATCTTCAGTTTGCTAGTGGTTTTGAATATCTTAGTCAATATCCATAATGGAAGATAACCTGTAATTTTCTTTCTTGTTATGTGTTATCTGGTAAACCTGGTCTTATAGAAAGAATTGGTAAAGTTTCATTCTTCTATTTTTAGAATTGATCATGAATTATTATTAGTGATTCCTTTTTAAATGTTTGGTTACCAGATAACACATCACAAGAAAGAAAATTATAGGTTATCTTCCATTATGGATATTGACTACGATATTCAAAACCACAATATATATATATATATATATATATATATATACACACATACACATATACATTCATATATATGTATATATACATTATATATATATACTTTAATATATATATATATTTTTTAATATGTGGTTGTTGTTTAGGTTTTATTGGTTGGTTTTTAGATCTAAGTTTTGCCCTGTTGCCCAGATTGAATTCAAATTCCTGTGTGTAAATTATTATCCTGCTTTAGCCTCACAAGTAGCTGGGACTATGCGCATGTACTCCCATGACCATTTTTTCAGGTTCTGATAAGAACATTTGTGCTGGGATCACTGGTGCACACCTGTTATCCCAGCAGCTCTATAAGCTGGGGCAGAAGGATCTTGAGTTCAAAGTTCAACCTCAGTCAAAGCAAGGTACTAAGCAACTCAGTGATATCCTATCTCTAAATAAAAATACAAAATAGGGATGTGGCTCAGTGGTCCAGTGCCCCTGAGTTCAATCCCCAGTACTCCCCCCAAAAAAGAATATTTCTAATTAATTTAAATTTTAATTTGTAGGTTTTTATGTTATATTTCTTCACATCTAGGTCTATTAGGATATTCTATTTATTTTTTTAATTTATTTATTTATTTAATTATTTTTTATGTAAACAAATGGGATACATGTTGTTTCTCTGTCTGTACATGGCGTAAAGGCATACCATTTGTATAATCATAAATTTACATAGGGTAATGTTGTTTGATTCATTCTGCCATTTTTTCCCTTCCCCCCCACCCCTCCCACCCCTCCCCTCCATCTATACAGTCCTTCCTTCCTCCATTCCTGCCCCCCTCCCTAAACCCAACTCCAACCCCAACACTAACCCTTCCCACCCCCAATTATGTGTCATCATCCACTTATTAGCGATATCATTCTTCCTTTGGTTTTTTGAGATTGGCTTATCTCACTTAGCATGATATTCTCCAGTTTCATCCATTTGCCTGCAAATGCCATAATTTTATCATTCTTTATGGCTGAGTAATATTCCATTGTATATATATACCACATTTTCTTTATCCATTCATCAATTGAAGGACATCTAGGTTGGTTCCACAATCTGGCTATTGTGAACTGAGCAGCTATGAACATTGATGTGGCTGTATCTCTGTAATATGCTGATTTTAAGTCCTTTGGGTATAGGCCAAGGAGTGGGATAGCTGGGTCAAATGGTGGTTCCATTCCAAGTTTTCTAAGGAGTCTCCACACTGCTTTCCAGAGTGGCTGCACTAATTTGCAGCCCCACCAGCAATGTAAGAGTGTACCTTTCTCCCCACATCCTCGCCAACACCTGTTGTTGCTTGTATTCTTGATAATCGCCATTCTAATTGGGGTGAGATGGAATCTTAGGGTGGTTTTGATTTGCATTTCTCTTATTACTAGAGATGTTGAACATTTTTCCATATGTTTGTTGATTGCTTGTAGATCTTCTTCTGTGAAGTGTCTATTCATTTCCTTAGCCCATTTCTCGATTGGATTATTTGCATTCTTGGTGTAGAGTTTTTTGAGTTCTTTATAGATTCTGGAGATTAGTGCTCTATCTGAAGTATGATTGGCAAAGATTTTCTCCGACTCTGTAGGCTCTTTCTTTGCATTGCTGATAGTTTCCTTTGCTGAGAGAAAGCTTTTTAGTTTGAATCTATCCCAGTTATTAATTCTTGCTTTTATTTCTTGTGCTATGGGAGTCCTGTTGAGGAAGTCTGGTCCTAAGCCGACATGTTGAAGCTTTGGACCTACTTTTTCTTCTATAAGATGCAAGGTCTCTGGTCTGATTCCGAGATCCTTAATCCATTTTGAGTTTAGTTTCATGCATGGTGAGAGATATGGGTTTAGTTTCATTCTGTTGCATATGGATTTCCAATTCTCCCAGCACCATTTGTTGAAGAGGCTATCTTTTCTCCATTGCATATTTTTGGCCCCTTTGTCTAGTATGAGAAAATTGTATTTATTTGGGTTTGTGTCCGTGTCCTCTATTCTGTACCATTGATCCACCTTTCTATTTTGGTACCAATACCATGCCGTTTTTGTTACTATTGCTTTGTAGTAGAGTTGAAGATCTGGTATTGCGATACCCCCTGCTTCACTCTTTCTGCCAAGGATTGCTTTAGCTATTCTGGGTTTTTTATTCTTCCAGATGAATTTCATAATTGCTTGCTCTATTTCTGTAAGGTACATCATTGGGATTTTAATTGGAATTGCATTGAATCTGTATAGCACTTTTGGTAGTATGGCCATTTTGACAATATTAATTCTTCCTATCCAAGAACATGGGAGATCTTTCCATCTTCTAAGGTTTTCTTTAATTTCTTTCTTTAGTGTTCTGTAGTTCTCCTTGTAGGGTCTTTCACCTCTTTTGTGAGATTGATTCCCAAGTTTTTTTTTTTTCGAAGCTATTGTGAATGGGGTAGTTTTCCTAATTTCTCTTTCTGAAGATTCATCGCTTATGTAAAAAATGCCTTAGATTTATGTGCATTGATCTTATGTCCCGCTACTTTACTGAATTCACTTATGAGATCTAAAAGTTTTCTGGTGGAAATTCCTGGTTCCTCAAAGTATACAATCATACCATCAGCAAACAGGGATAGTTTGAGTTCTTCTTTTCCTATTCGTATCCCTTTAATTTCTTTGGTCTGTCTAATTGCTCTGGCTAGAGTTTCAAGGACCATATTGAGTAGAAGTGGTGAAAGAGGGCATCCCTGCCTTGTTCCAGTTTTTAGAGGGAATGCTTTCAGTTTTTCACCATTTAGAATGATATTAGCCATGGGTTTAGCGTAGATGGCCTTTACAATGTTAAGGAATGTTCCCACTATCCCTATTTTTTCTAGTGTTTTGAGCATGAAGGGGTACTGTATTTTATCAAATGCTTTTTCTGCATCTATTGAAATAATCATGTGATTCTTGACTTTAAGTCTATTGATATGGTGAATTACATTTATTGATTTCCTGATTTGAACCAACCTAGCATACCTGGGATGAAACCCACTTGATCATGGTGCACTATCTTTTTAATATGTTTTTGTATGCAATTTGCTAAAATTTTGTAGAAATTTTGCGTCGATGTTCATTAAGGATATTGGTCTGAAATTTTCTTTCCTTGATGTGTCTCTGTCTGGTTTAGGAATCAGGGTAATATTGGCTTCATAGAATGAGTTTGGGAGAGTTCGCTCCTCTTCTATTTTATGGAATACTTTGAGAAGTATTGGAATGAGCTCTTCTTTAAAAGTTTTGTAGAACTCGGCTGGGAACCCATCTGGTCCTGGACTTTTCTTTGTTGGAAGGCTTTTGATGACTTCTTCTATTTCATTACTTGAAATTGGTCTATTTAAATTGTGTATGTCCTCCTCGTTCAGTTTAGGCAATTCATATGTCTCTAGAAACCTGTTGATGTCTTCGAAATTTTCAGTTTTGTTGGAATATAGATTTTCAAAATAGCTTCTAATTATGTTTTGTATTTCAGTCGTGTCTGTTGTGATATTTCCTTGTTCATTCCGAATTTTAGTCATTTGGGTTTTCTCTCGTCTTCTCTTTGTTAGTGTGGCTAAAGGTTTATCAATTTTGTTTATTTTTTCGAAGAACCAACTATTTATTTTGTCAATTTTTTGTATTGTTTCTTTCGTTTCAATTTCGTTGATTTCAGCTCTCAGTTTAACTATTTCCTGTCTTCTACTACTTTTGGTGTTGGTCTGTTCTTCTTTTTCTAGGGCTTTGAGCTGTAGTGTTAGGTCATTTATTTTTTGAGTTTTACTTCTTTTATTAAATGCGCTCCATGAAATAAATCTTCCTCTAAGTACTGCTTTCATAGCGTCCCAGAGATTTTGATATGATGTTTCTTTGTTCTCGTTTACCTCTGAGAATTTTTTAATTTCCTTCCTAATATCTTCTGTTATCCATTCATCAAATAGTAGCATATTGTTTAATCTCCAGGTGTTGGAGTAGTTTCTCTTTTTTACTCTTTCATTAATTTGTAACTTCAATCCATTATGATCTGATAGAATACAAGGTAGTGTCTCTATCTTCTTGTATTTGCTGACATTAGCTTTGTGGCATAATATATGGTCTATTTAGAGAAGGATCCATGTGCTGCTGAGAAGAAAGTGTATTCGCTCTTGGTTGGATGGTATATTCTATAAATGTCTGTTAAGTCTAAATTATTGATTGTGTTATTGAGATCTATGGTTTCTTTGTTCAATTTTTGTTTGGAAGATCTGTCCAGTGGTGAAAGAGGCGTGTTAAAATCACCTAGTATTATTGTGTTATGGTCTATTTGGTTTCTAAAATTGAGAAGGATTTGTTTAACATACATGGATGAGCCACTGTTTGGGGCATAGATGTTTATGATTGTTATATCTTGCTGATTTATGCTTCCCTTAAGCAGTATGAAATGTCCTTCTTTATCCCTTCTGACTAACATTGGCTTGAAGTCCACATTATCTGAAATGAGGATGGATACTCCAGCTTTTTTGCTGAGTCCATGTGCATGGTATGTTTTTCCCCATCCTTTCACCTTTAGTCTATGGGTATCTCTTTCTATGAGGTGAGTCTCTTGCAGGCAACATATTGTTGGATCTTTCTTTTTAATCCAATCTGCCAGTCTATGTCTTTTGATTGATGAATTCAGGCCATTAACATTCAGGGTTATTATTGAGATATGATTTGTATTCCCAGTCATTTGGTTCATATTTAAAATTTTTGACACATCTTGGTTCCTCCTTTATTTGACAGTTCCTTTAGGATAATTCCTCCCTTTGCTGATTTGCTTCTTTGTTTTTTATCTCTTCCTCATGAAATATTTTGCTGAGAATGTTCTGTAATGCTGGCTTTCTTTTTGTAAATTCTTTTAGCTTTTGCTTATCATGGAATGATTTTATTTCATCGTCAAATTTGAAGGTAAGTTTTGCTGGGTATAAGATTCTTGGTTGGCATCCATTTTCTTTCAGAGCTTGAAAAATGTTGTTCCAGGCCCTTCTAGCTTTTAGGGTCTGGATTGAAAAATCTGCTGATATCCGTATTGGTTTCCCCCTGAATGTAATTTGGTTCTTTTCTCTCACAGCCTTTAAAATTCTGTCTTTATTTTGTATGTTCGGTATTTTCATTATAATGTGCCTTGGTGTGGGTCTGTTGTAATTTTGTGTATTTGGAGTCCTATAAGCCTCTTGGACTTGATTTTCCATTTCATTCTTCAGATTTGGGAAATTTTCTGATATTATTTCTTCAAATAGATTGTTCATTCCTTTGGTTTGTTTCTCTAAGCCTTCCTCAATCCCAAAAATTCTCAAATTTGGCCTTTTCATGATATCCCATAGTTCTTGGAGATTCTGTTCATGATTTCTCACCATCTTCTCTGTTTGTTCAACTTTGTTTTGGAGGTTAAATATTTTCTCTTCAATATCTGAAGTTCTGTCTTCCAGCTGTTCTATCCTATTGGTTATGCTTTCTATGGAGTTCTTAATTTGGTTTATTGTTTCCTTCATTTCAAGGATTTCTGTTTGGTTTTTTTTCAATATCTCTAACTCTTTATTGAAATGATCTTTTGCTTCCTGAATTTGCTCTGTTAAATGTCGATTGGTACGATCGTTCAATGCCTGCATTTGCTCTTTCATCTCATCGTTTGCTTCCCTAATCATTTTAATTATGTACATTCTGAACTCCCTTTCTGTCATTTCTTCTGCCATGCTGTCGTTGGATTTTATTGATGTAACATCTAGATTTGTTTGGGGCATTTTCTTCCCTTGTTTTCTCATATTGTTCAGGAATCAGTGGGTCATTAAGATATTGCAGATTTCCTCTATCAACTTATAATGTCCCTGAAGATTGCTAGTATATCCCCTCTTATCCTTCAGTAGCCTGAAGTCTTGGAGGAGGTTGATAATGCAGAGCTCCACGAAGAAGCTGCCTCTCTAGGGGTGGTGACCCTCAGGTGGCGTATATTCCCTGCTAGTGGGCAGAGGTGCCTCCACTTGTTGACCAATGGTCATCCAATGGGGAACTAGACTGCGGGCTGAGGCAAGGCCTGTTTGTGCCTGTGTCTCTGGTTTTACCGTCCCTGTGGGAAAACCTCCCCCGGCCGGGAAGACTCACTCGGTGGGGACGTCTTGCTGGTCAGTTGCCCTCCTAGAGGTTCCCCTCAATCTACAGCTACCGCCTGGGCTGGGCTGTCTTCCTCTGCAATGATCCCAGGGGCCCGGACCTACGTCCTGGGCCTGGGAGCCTCACCCTTCGCAGGCGAGTCTCCTTAGGCTGCCTCTCCCAGAGAATCTGCCTGCAGCCCTGGAAACTTCGCTCCGCCCCTAGGCGTGTCTCTGTGTGGCTCTTCCAGCAAGAAGCCACCTAGCTCCTGGGACCCTGCTCTGCACCAATCGCCTGGCTATGCAGCCCCTCCTCTGAGCCACCACCTGGAGCCCCGTACAATAGCTCCGAGACCCAGAGACCCGCCACACACCTCCTCCTCTGGACAGCCGCCCGGTTTCCGACGCAGTCACTAGGAGTCCAAACAACTCACTTCGGGTCTCCTCCTCCCGCCAACCACCCGTAGTCCTAGGCAGTCACTCCAAGTCCAAGTGACCCACCCTGTTCCTCCTCCTCCTCCTTGGGGTAGCCCCCCGGATGTTCAGGAGCGGTGGCTCCGAGACCAAGTGCCCCACCACGCTCCTCCTCCAGGCAGGCCACTGGTGTTCAGGAGCGGTCGCTTTTAGTCCAATCAACTCACCACTCGCCTCCTCCTCTGGCAACCACCTGTGGCTCTGATGCAGTCACTCCTAGACCAAGCGTCCCACCGCTCTCCTCCTCCAGGCAGGCCACCAGTGTTCTGGAGCTGTCGTTCTGATTTCAAACAGCTCGCCACGCAGCTCCTCCTCTGGCAACTGCCTGTGGCTCTGATGCAGTCACTCCTATGTCAAGCAACCTGCCCCACTCCTCCTCTTCCTCTGGGCAACCTCCTGGTGTTCAGGAGTGCTCACTCTGAGTTCAAACAGCTCACCACGCAGCTCCTCCTCTGGCAACTGCCTGTGGCTCTGATGCAGTCACTCCTAGACCAAGCGTCCTGCCGGGCTCCTCCTCTTCCTCTGGGGAGTCCCCCGGTGTTCAGGAGCACTCGCTCTGAGTTCAAACAGCTCACCACGCAGCTCCTCCTCTGGCAACTGCCTGTGGTTCTGATGCAGTCACTCCTAGACCAAGCGACCCGCCGGGCTTCTCCTCTTCCTCCGGGCAACCCCCCGGTGTTCAGAAGCGGTGGTTCTGGGTCTAAACAGCTCGCCACGCCACTCCTCTTCAGGCAGCCGCACGGAGCCCCAGTGGTTGCTCCGAGTCCAAGCGCTGTGCTGAGCCGCCTCCTCTACGATGATCCCAGTTGTCCGTGTTTACCGCTCCAGTGGGGGGAGGGGCGTCTCGCCGAGCAACTCAACTCACAAAGTTCCCTGCGTTCTGGGGCTACTGCCCCATCCGGGATGCCTCCCCAATGGGAGAGACTCACCCGGCGGCTTTGAGTTGGTCCCAAGTCTCTCACTATCTCCTCTTTTGAATCTTGCATCCTGGAGCAACGTGAAATGCAGCCGCCCTCTAGGCCACCATCTTGGCCCGCCCCTCTATTTATTTTTGAAGTAATTTTTTAAACTCATGACTATCTAGTAGTTTATAAATTTATCTATAAATGGCTATTTTCAAGTTTCTAGATTTTCTTGGCTATTAAGATGGAATAATGAAGAAGAGTAATGTGGGGAAATGAAGGCTTGGTATTTTGTGAACTTACCAATGTCTCAGGATGCCCTAGTAAGATGAAGAATATACACTAGCATTCATATTTCTGTGAGATAAATGAGACTGAGAAGCTAAAGTAAATTATAAATTTGATTAGCATTTTTCTGATAATTAATGATGATGATCACCTTTATACATTTGTTTGATTTTTAGGGAAATTAGGCAATTTATCATAAAGTATTAGCTCTATTTTTTCTTTCTTTTTTATGAGTTGTATGATTTTCAGATAGTTTTGATATTAAACTTTTCTCAGATATGTGGTTAACAAATATATCCTTCAAATAGATGATCTACTTTTACATTTTGTTGACTGATTCCTTGGCTATATAGAAGCTCACTTTATTTTTGCTTTTCTTTATATATTCATTGTCCTATCCAAAACTACTAGCAACATCAAAATCAAAGCATTTTTTCCATTTTCTTCTGGAAGTTTTATGGTTTTAGTTTATATCACCATGAGATATTACCACATGCTTGTTAGAATTGTTTTCATCAAAATCATAGTAGGTAATATACTACAGAGGACATGCAGAACAGGAGACTCTTGGATACTCTTGTCAGGAATATAAACTGGTACATACATCATGGAAAACAATATCAGAGATTTTTAAAAAATGGAAACAAGATACATTATACAACTCATATTTTGATGAGCATACGCATAGTAAGCAGTGTCTTTCAGAAAAACAACTAGTAAGATATATAAATGTATAAGTGCACATAAAAAGAAATATATTAGATTGATTCACAAGTTCATGAGATAAATAATCCCAACACTCCTGCCTGCAGGTTGGCATAACTAGGAAAATGGTAATAGCTCAGTCCATTCACCTGGAAGCCTCATAATCTAAGGAGGTCAATGAAGCAGCTATAATCCAAGACTAAAGTCTGGAAAGACCTCTGTGAGGGCAATGATTCAAGCCTACAATCAAAGGCTAAAGAATGTGAAGTCAGATGCTCGCAGGTGACACCATTACAAAAAAGGACCCATTCAAGAAGCTTGGAGCACAAGTCAGTGACATGTTCTTCTTCTGCCTTTTTTCAAACTGAACCTGTTGGTTGGTACTACACATTCATGACAGGTCTTCCCCACTGCTTTCTGACCCAATCTTCTAGAAACACACTAACAGACACACTTACAGGTAGATGTTCTATACCAATTTTCTAGACATACCTCAATCCACTCATTGCAATTAACTATCACAATAATTAAAGGAGATAAAATACACCTTTAAAAATATATACACTACCAAGTTCACTGCAACATTATTAAAATAGCCATTTCATAAATACAACCTCAATGTCCATCGAAGAGTGACTGAATAAGGAAACTATGATACAGACACACACACACACAAACTCACACACACTTAACTGTGTATATATACAAATATATAAATATATATATAATCTTTTTCAGTTTTTAAAAATTATTTTGAGACAGGGTCTTTTAAGATGCAAAGGGTCTCAGTAAGATGCTGAGGCCAGCATCAAACTTGTGGTCCTGTTTCCTCAACCTCCTAAATCCCTGGGATTACAAAAGCATGTGCCACCACACCTGGCTTATCATTCAGCTTTTATAAGAATGCTGTTGATGGGAATCATGGCAAAAGTTAAAAGCAAACTTTAGTAATTTAGCAAGTTGCTCCCTTAAAAGTGAAAAATAAAAATGACTGGGGATATATCTCAGTGATATTATCCCTGGATTCAAATCCCAGTAACAAAAGAACATTTTGCCATCTGCAATATATAGATGAAGCTAAGTGAAATTATCCAGGCACAAAAAACAACACATTGCTAACTCTATGTATGAAATCTCAAAAAAAAAAAAAAAAAAAAAAGAGAGGGGGAAGAATGTATGGAAAGAGAGTGGTGGTTATTAGAGGACTATAGGTAAAATATTGAACCATGTACTAGAAATCCTGGGATACAGTAGGATTTTATTTCACTTTCACATAAATTTTATTTTAGTTACCATATATGAGACAATATGATAGTTTTCTTTGTGTGTCTTTCTTCACTTACACATTCCAAATCCATCTATTTTGCTTAACATTATAGGATTTTTTTTTTTTTTTTTTTTTTTTTTTTTTAGTTTATGGCAGGGTATTCTCCATGGTGAATATGTAACATATCTGATGGATAAGTTAAACTGCTTACTTATATCACTGATTTTTCTCTGTATTATGTATTGCTAAACATACTGTTATACAAACATAAATTTACACAACAACCAAAAAAAAAAAAGAATAAAGAGAACTAGACTATTCTCCTTGACCTGATTTTATCAAACTGAAAAGAAGCAATCCAATACTTAAAAAAAAAAAAAATTTACTTTAAATTTGTTAATAAGGATAAGAATATGATAATTTTCTCATTCTCTTTAAACCTGTCAAACTAAACTAATTTAGGAGTTTTCTGTAGATTATATTATACAGAAAAACTGCTTTTGTGAAAATAATGAAAAAAACACTGAGGAGATATGTAATTTTTAATCTTTTGACACATTTATACTTTCAATTTTCCAATTATTTGGTCCAAAACTTCCATGCTCACCTCATCCATCAATTTAACTATGATTGAAATCTTTAGTTCTTTGTGTGTGAGAGAGAGAAAGGGACACAGAGACAGAGAAAGTTCTGAATTTTGCAATTCCTTTCCTGGATTGTACCACAAGGTAGGCAAGGAGTTCTTACCATGATGATCCTCAGAGTACTACTGACACTGACTTCTCTTCAAGGAAACAACATCTTGAGAAGAGTTGTGGGTTAAAGTAAGAGAATAGTGGTGAGGTGAAAGAAGTTAATTTGCTGGTATGAGGATGGGGTGTGATTGTTAACTATTGACCAAGTCCTACCCATGATAATCTTTTAAAAGTGCACCCACTACATTGTTTACATTCTTATATACCTTGAGGATTCTACAATTAAAACTCAGACACTATTCTTCATACCCAAGTAGATGAGCATTGATTTTCTGAGTCCACTCTCTGATATTTTGAAATACCTAGTTCCCCGCTTCAGAGTCCTTGAACCAATTTCTCTCCTAAAAATTACTTCTGTAGTAGCTAGGAAACATTTAAATACTGAATAACTGACAGGTGAATTAGTACCTGGATTTCCACTTCCAAGAATATGGAGACCCATATCCTTTCTTTGTGGCTCCCACCTTCTCCCTCAAAATTGGAGATAGTAATACACATTTGCAGGTCTGGATTTTATCCTCAGTCAACCTGTAACCATATGAAAATCAAGAATGCAATCTCTGCTGGGCACCACACTCCTGTAATCCCCATGGCTCAGGAGGCAGAGGCAGGAGGATTGGAAGTTCAAGTTAGCCTCAGCAACTTAGCAAGACCCTACGCAATTTAGCAAGACCTTGTCTCAAAATAAAAAAATAAAAAAAAGAGAGCTGGGGATGTGGCACAGTGGTTAAGTGCCCCTAGGTTCAATCCCTAGTATTTAAAAAAGGAAAAGAATAAAATCCCTGACAGGGAGGTAGCACACACATGTATTCACAACTATTTGTGAGGCTGAGTCCAGAGGATCACAACTTTAAATCTAACCTCAGTAACTTTGCAAGACCCTGTCCCAAAACAAAATAAAAAGTGATGGTGATACAGCTTATTGGTAAAACACTTAGATCCTATTTCAGTACCACAGATAAAAAATACAATTTCTGTCCCTTTCTCCAAAGTTAAAGTCCTCACAAACAAGGAGGGGGCTTATACTAGATCTTCTATAAACAAGCCATGTATTCTAGTTCTCAATGTTCAAGATTTCACATTTCTAAAAAATATTACTAAGTATTTGCTTTACAATTATTGTAAACTGTTTTAATATTACATTTGAATATTCATTTTCTTATATATATAAACTACTGACTGCCCTTGAATCTTGTTACCTTTCTAAGCCCAATTGTAGCTTCTGATATTTTTTTTAGTAAATTCTTACCTTGAAAATATCCACTTTAAAAATACTTCTCATACCTCATTTGAAAAACCCACAAAACTGAGATAGAAAGAGACACAAGTGAGTTGCAACACATCTTACTTTGACGAAGGCAAAGATCCTGGTGAGAATATCAGTCAAACTGTAGTCCCTATAAGTCATAAATCAAGAGAACAAAACCACAAACTGCCACAAACATGTTACCAGACACAAGAGGTGATAGAAACACTAGCCAGCAAACTCCTTCTCTCACTCTGGCAAAAGATAAAATTAGAAAAGAAATTCACTAATCTCTAAAGCTAAAAACAAATATTATCAGGAAATTTATGTCAGCATCAGATTTCCACTTATGCAGATCAGAGTGGTTCACTGAAAATTTTAAAAAGTCAAATTTGACTTTAGAATGTTTCTTAAGGTACAAATTATGAGACATAGTCTAAATCAAAGAGGGAAAGGTTCCTCAATCCACAGCATGTAGTTCACATTCCAAAGAAGCTAGAATTAAGAAAAGAAGCAGAGCATGTTAATTCTTCAAGTTGAAGAAGTAATCTGACCAAGGTGTTGCTGTTTTTGACAATAAGATAGAAATCTTCAATCATATTTTGCTAAATATTTATATAGATTTGACAACTATTACTTAGCTTTAACTTTTATCATATTAGCCTTTGGTCATATGGTTAATTTCAATTGCAGAAAAGAAACTTATCTATTGCTGCTGAAATAAATCATCATAAATATAAATAGAAATTTATTCTTTTAGAGTTATAAATGATTTAGATATCTTGACAATGGACTAATGTCACAGTGTTATCAGACCCACACTCCTTGCAGAAACTATAGAAAAAAAATCATTCTACCATGTAGTGACTGCTGGTATTGCTCAGTTTATTGCCTTAAAAGCATCTCTTCTGTTTGTTTTGTATTTGTTTCAAAAGCAAGATAGACAAATCGACTCTTCATAGAACATGATGGTGGACCAACTGCTACCCTCGAACTTCACTCAGTCTAGTCCCATGGCACAAGAGATAACGGATTGCCAATAAGCTTATCCTTCCAAAACAATATTTGCCAGGATTTCACAAAATACATATCCAAGTACAGGAAAAACAAGAAAAGCAGGGGACCCTGGGTATGCAAACTGAAACACAACAGAAAAAAATATACAAAATATAGCAAGATGGGAAGAGAGCTGTATAGTAAAATGCCTCCAAAATACCTAACAGAAAATTTAGAGATCTCCAAATTAAAAAAAAAAAAACTCATAGAACAGACCCATACTCAGGAGTACACAGCCCTGTTTGGATAACAAGTATGACCCATGTTTTTGACTAGACCCATGGAATTTACCCAGTTCTATGTAGCCTTGAATCATCCAAATTAATATCATCTTCACTCTTTGTGCACACCCAGGGTCATTACCAGAACAGTGCGTGTGGGTCCTCATATTTATCTAAAACTTCTGGGAATTTAGATGTACTTCAGTTATCTGATTGTGTAATTTCTTCCTTTCCAAGATTCCACCGTGTAAATTTCAAGGACTTCCCCTCTGTGAATTCTACTTTTGTCATCTTAAGTCAGTGTATCTCCAATGTTCAAAGGTAAGATCTAAAGTGGAAAATGTTTTTAGTGAACATTTCTAGTAAAGTGCTTATAGTACAAAATATATGAGGTACTATACATTTCCTTGGGGAAAATACATCTCAACAGAGTACAGCAGATAGGAGAAATTTCAAAAGATTTCACAAAGGTGGAAACATTCAAAAGATAAACATGTGAATGAGTATAAAACAATACTATTTAAGGAAGTTAAAATTCAAACAGAGACTATTGTATACTCACCAGGAAGGGGGGGGTGGGAAGCAATCACACACACACACACAATAAAGACTAATGGTCACAGAGATGTTAAGTGATTGGAATTTTCAAGCCTGCTGTGGCAAGGTAAAAGGTAAAGTCACTTTGGAAAATGTTCAGTGTTGTATACTCAGGCATACACTATGAACCATTAATTCTACCCCTTTGCAGAACAGAAGTGGAATAAAAGATTCTATGGGAATGCACTAACTGGTGACCACCAGTACTGCTTTTACCACTGGGGAAGGTTTCTCCAGTTGCAACCACACTCTGCAGTCCAGGACCCTTTATTCTGTACACTGTAATCCAGTTTTCACACCAGTTCAAACCCGGTCCCAGCACCATCTCAGACAAAAGCATGAGGTAGTGTTCTATTTAGTGCCAAGGGCTTGAAGGATAAGAAGAAAGTAAATGATAAGGCAAGCTGGAAAAAACAAAGAAGTGGCAGATGAGGATGAGAAGGGGGCTGAGGAGGAAAAAGAACCTGCTGATGATGGAGAGGTGAATAAATAGAATGCAGAAGATGAGGAAGAGAAGGAGGAAGAAGATAAAGTGAATCTCATTTGCAGAAATCAAAAACTAGGGTGAGAGCAGAAGAACTGGTCCAATGGATTTGGAATGGAATGCCCTTTGGGAAGTAAGAGTGTTAAAAAACTAGGGTGTGAGCATTTCACCTGTTTGTAGCTTGAAGAACTGCATCAAAGATGCCACTCTCTCTTTTCACTCCCACCATCTCTTTTGCACCTGCCTAGATGCTGACACATACTGCTCACTCTGCTATTCTTACACCATGTGACCTGCTCCATCTGAGATTTCTACTGGTTTGCAGTTGCCCTTCTGCCCTTCCTTGATCTTTTTCTCCCTCCGACCACTTATAATTTGGTAGCCTCTCTTAGCAGCCCCCAGCCTCATATCCTGCCCCAGTTCTCTCCTTCTTCATCTCTAGATTTACCTCACATCCTCTCCTGTCAGAGAGCAGAAGGCTGAGTGGGGTCAGGGTTGGAAGCAAGCCCACAACTTTCCCTTTCTTCTCCCCTTTTTGTATTAATGAGTAAAGAAGGAATAACATTTGTTTTATTGTTTTCTTGTTTTGATTTTTAAAATACAATAAACAAAAAAAATACAATAAACATTACTATATAGAAAAGGAAATGGGTGTTTACCACTGGGGAATATGAAAGGGTATTAAGAGGAAGAGGGAATAAAGGGGTTGTCAGGACATCATTAGAGTTCTATTTCTTGATGTAGGCAATAGTACAAGTTGTTTCCTTTCTGGTAATTCAAGGGCCTCTATAATTTTAATGTTTGCCTGTTCTTGCTGTGCTCAATATGATCAAATTTATTACATAATAGATTGTGTGAGAGAGCAAAAGAGGGATTTTAAAGAACATCAGGGAACACATTGTAATAATGGATATGATAATTTTGTTTATTGTGGTGCTGGCTTCATGAGTATATACATTTGTCAGAAAATAAAAGTATATATCTAAGATATATACAGGTTAATATGTGCCAATTAAACCTCCATAAGGCTGTAATAATGTGGGAAACATCTAAAGCTAAGGTTAAAAAGAAAACATATGAACATAAATTAGTAAACTGTAAAATGACTAAGAATTTATTAGAAAATCATCCACCTCTATAGTTTGAAAAAAGTGAATTTTATAAAAGGAAGAGTAGAGAAAAAAATTCCTAAGCAAAAGAGCAAAATTAGAAGACATTGAAAATGAACACACCACAGAAACAATCATCAATGTCAATGTTGGTGCTTTTAAAAAGCAAATAAAATTAAAAGGGTAAATTTAACAAGTAAAAATTATGTCAATTACATACTATACAATTGTGAGTATATGCATATATATAAAGTGATGTCTTGCTTGATAGGAATACATTCTGGAAATTCATACTAAGATGATTCTGCCATTTTCCAAATGTCTGAGTGTAATTACAAGTATCTAGATGATAGAGACTACTACATAGCTAGGCTATTTTCTATATACACCATTATACTGTGCATGTTCATATCTTCCTAGATTGCAAAAGAGTGGCTTCACATTGGTGTGCAAGCACTTCCATGGGCTACAATCCCTACCAGGAGTGGAAAAAAAAAAAAAAAAGGTTAAAGCTATAGATTCCTGTTCAATTCTAAAATAGGCTCACATGGCTTTTTTCTAGTGAGTGTAAGGCAGCCTGGATTCTAACCAACTTGCATCAGGAATTTAGTGCACCAGTAAACTATAAGACCTTCTGCAGTCTGAGCACAGCTGTTAGAATGGTTAATATCAAACAGTTGAAGAATAACTATTACTCCACATATATGGATATGAAAAAAACACTTTAACACTGATAGAATATGAATATAGTACAGCCATTTTTTTAAAGAGTATTGAAAGTTTAAAGTTCTTTAAAAATTAACACAGCAATAATAATTCTGAGTGCATTCCCAAGTAGGTGAAAACAGTATGTTAAATAAATGGTTGCATTCTTATCTTCAGTGTAGCAGTATTCACAGAAGCCCAGATAAGGAAACAACTGAAGTGCCCTTTGGATGAAGCATACACCAGGAGATTTCTCCCAGGTTTAGGGCACTCAGATACTTCCTTGAAAAACTGTACCCCCTAAATTTGGACTGTTCTCTAACAAGACAAGACTCAAGTAATGATATACACTAGACTCTCAAAAGACATTAGATGTGCCAACTGTGGGATCTTCATATCAGACAGTTGTGGAAAAACAGGACCAGGAAAATACCAGAGGGGGAAATGAGAACCCTCTGACATAAATTCCATAAGGAGGACTCTCAATACAAAGACATTCTGATAAGGTGTCTGACCTTGGAAAAGCAAAGGGAGGATACAAATACATATATCTTTCAAAGGTCAAGTGATGCTTCTCTACATTTCTAACATGTGAAATACTAATAAGCAAAAATAATCCTTTGCTTTTGATTTGTTCTATGGTGCTGGGGATTTGACATATTTAAATCTGAGCTACATCCCCAGCCCTTGTTTTAAAATCTTGAGACTGGTCTTTCTAACTTGCCCATGGTCTACCTAAATTCCTGATGTTGACCTTGAAATTACAATCTTCCTGCCTTAGCCACCTGAGTCTGAGATTATAGGCATGTGCCACTGTACCCACCAAGAAAACAAATCCTTTAAATGTTTCATCCAGTTCTTGGTAAAATAATTTTAAAAAGACTGTGCTTATTTGAAATGTAATACGGAAAAATGTTGTGGAAAGGGGAAGTTGTCACTGGGAATGTGTACAGGGAACTGGAATTTTAAATTTTTATTAATATTTATATAAAGTTTCTGCTGGGAGGCAGACAGGGTTCTGTATATGACATTTTGCTTCCCACATATTTAGAACATTCACGAGGATACAGGCAGGGTGGCACATACCTCTTATTCCAGAATCTTAGGAGACTGAGACAATAGTTCAAGACCAGACTCAGCAACTGTCTCAAAATAAATAAATAAATAAATAAATAAATAAATAAATAAATAAAATGTACCAGGGATATAGCACTATGGTAAAGGACCTCTGGGTTCAATCCACAGTACCAATATCCCCCCAAGAAAGAAATAAAAGCAAGCTCAGAAGGAAGAACTGAGACCCCTAAAGACCACAGCTCCTCCTGTGCAGGAAAACAATACATGGAGTTGTGATTCTGATGATCATCTCACTCCTCAATCCACTACACAGCACTGGGAAGGTGCTGGAATGCTGCCACATATGTGCTCATGTAGGACTTCAGGTAGGGGCTGAAGATACACTGCATGGATAGGATAAGACTTCCAGAGTCTACTGCTGATGTATACCTCACTTGACTGACGAGTGGGGATTCAGAGCTGACCTGTCCCAGAAGAAGACCCAGGCCTACAGACACTAGAAACTACCACAAGGATTCCAGTCCACAATTGCCAGTTCTCACCATAGTGCAGCCAGTTTCAAGCAGCCCCAACCCCAGTCTCAGGATGCTACTGCACACTCATCATTTACTGGTTTTTGAGGGTCCCAGGGTTCTCCACATAGATCTTCCAGCACCTTCACAGCAAAGCAAACCAACTCCCCTGAACTTAAAAGAGGGAGCCTAGAGAAGGATACCAATACTAACAGGCTTCACAGACAAAGGCCACACAAGCTGGCCAAGCCTGCTCCTCTTCACTGGCGGTGTGCTGGACTGGACAATGCTTAACTAAGGCCTCCTAAGAGGGTTTATGTCTTCACATGTGGACTAAGTCTAATGAGTCTTCTGAGTGACAAGAAGTGACATCAAATGCTTAAATGAAAGAGGTCAGAATGGAAGATTCTCGGCTGCAGGCTTTTTGTTTGTTTTGTTTGTTTGTTTGTTTTCTGAGGTGCTTAGAAATAAAATCCAAGTCCTCAGGCTGCAGCTAATTTAAGGCAAGTTTCCCTTGGAGAAGTGGGATCCAGCCCAGCTGGAAGGATTTTGCATTTAACTTTGCATACTAGGCCTTTTAATTTGTGAATTATATATGTCTGTATATTATTCATGAATGGAAATTATACAGTGAATATACTGCAAAATTTCATTTAACTTCCCTGCTCTCTTGTGATGAAACAGATTGAACATTGAACTGAGAAGAATTTACCTACAGCAGTAATATCCAATGATAATATGTGAGGTGCAAGGGTTATTAAATTTTTTCTAGTATTTGCATAAAAATAAATACTAATTGATTTTAATAATATAATCCAGTATATCCATTATGTGAATATTAGCATTATATGAAAAAATTACTAATGTAATATATGTATCTTTGGAACAGCACCCTCAAAACTGTGTCAAGCCTTCAGAATTTCTCAGTTCACAGAACCACATTCCAGATTTGAGAGCTATGCTTCCCCTAACCTCAGGGAGATGAAGGTCCTCACCACTGCTTTTTATGCTAGAGGTGAGAGATACAATTCCTTACCAATATTTCTCCTCAGGTCCAAAAACAGGAGAGACAATGCCCTGAGTGAAAACAGGGAGTTTTAATCAGAAAATTTTCCAAAGTAGACTTTTTTCCACCAAATGCTGACCACAGTCCATTCAATTCAGATATCAGACAGGAATTGAAAGAAGATGAAGTTCCAGGAGTTTGGGTCCATGTCTTCAGTTCCACAGCCTTCAATCTATTATTTAAATGCATTAAAGCTAAACTCCTTATTGTGCAATCTTGTCTTAGACCTAATGATCAGTCTATGACATTTACCTAGTATGATCAAAGCCCCTCAACTAATAAGCAAGTGAGCTTGGAATCAAGATAAAATGTGTTGCCAGGTGTAGTGGCCCACACCTGTAATTCCAGCAGCTCAGGAGGATGAGGTAGGATGGCTGTGAGTTCAAAGCCAGCCTCAGCAACTTAGCAAGACCCTGTCTCTAAATAAAATATTAAAAAGTGCTAGGAATGTGAGCCAGTGGATAAGTGTCCCTGGTTTTAATCCTGGGTACCAAAAAAAAAAGGCGGGGTGGGGTGGGGTCTATTTTGAACATCCAAATACCTCCACTACACTACATGACTCATACAACTTTTCTCATTACTTTAGGACTTAGTGACACTTATTCAAAAAAGCAGGATTTCTGTGTAAGTAGTAGTATCTACATACTACTATGTAATATATATTTTTATAATTTACTTGTATGTAGTATGTATGTATGTGTAAAAATATGTGGGTATGTATATTTGTGTATGTGTGTGTACATAATCTTTTCCTTGCTATCTGGTATCAGGAATGGAATGAACCACGGCCAGCATTTGTTTAACTTTCTGGTTAAAGTTCCCTCTCTCATTCAGGGCAGTGTCTCTCCCATGTTTTGGACCTGAGAAGAAATACTAGTAAGAAATTGTATTCCTCACCTGATTAAAAAACATGCAAATAAGAGACTTGCCTATACCTATCTCTGTTTACACACACACACACACACACACAAACACACACACACATACACACACAAAAGACAGAAAGAAAAAATTAAAACCTTTTAATATAGCTTACTGGTCATGAGGCTCCCTTTCCAGAACCTAAGGAAATCCTGGTTCAGTTTACAACAAGGACAGACATGAGCAAGAAGTAATCTCAATCCTCCTTTAAAACTCAGCAAATACAGGATTTTATGTCACTTACTAAATATAGCTAAACATGGGCAATAGCCTCATGGAACAGGTAACTTTTTTATTAGGTACATAAAGTAAAAGGAGGAAAAGGAGAAACAAAATTAATTGCACTACCTGGAACCACCAGAGAATTCTAATCTGAAATTCAGACAAGGAAGACTCAACTTTCAAATTTGAGCATGTGCATGACATGGGTGCCTACAGTGAAAAAGTAATTACAAGCTTTTGAAAGAAAATTCATGTGCGTGGCATTAATGGTTAAACAATTAGTATCTCCATGGTGTCTTCCAGGTGCTTTGTCCAGCTGTGGATCACAGCACATACATATATTGGTATCCTCCATGAAAAACATTATTCATCTGTGTCTTGAAAATTATTTCCATGGTAGAGATGAGAAAACACAGGTTTCTGGATATTAAATGGCAACTCAGCAGCACACACAGAACTACCCACAGAACTATATGAAATTTCTTCAAAGCTCCTCAAAGGCTGGTTAGCTTCTGATATAGGGGATGTCAATTTGGAAAAATATTATTTCCTCCCCATTTTATGAGAGTGCCTAGAGAAAACACCCCAGGAACAACACAATTCTTTTTCTACTTTCATGTTAAGGCACTCTTCAGAAACAGAGCTGGTAACCCAGATTCTTATGAGGGTAAATACTTGGAGATTACAGAGTGCCAAAAAGCACACCACAGGCCCAGTGTCTGAGTATGACTCATGAAAGAAATAAATCTAAAAGATTTATAAGAAATTAAAAAAATATGTATGTAACTATTTCTAATAATAAATGTCCTTTTGTTTCTAGTGCCACAATATCATTCAGTAAACAATAAATTATGTATGCATATTTCTAGAATTTGCCAAATATTCCACATGATTTACATCAAACTCCAAAATTCAGATAATAGAATTTATGATTCACTGTCAAAAACATACAAGAAAAAAGAAGAAGAAGAAGAAGAAGAAGAAGAAGAAGAAGAAGAAGAAGAAGAAGAAGAAGAAATCTTCAAGGAAGAGGAGTGGATTTTTTGTGAATGTGGCATTCAACAAATTATTTACCAAATTATACTGAGGAAATATATTCATTTTCCTGCCACTATAAGAAAGAGAGATTTTCTTTCTTTATTTTTCGCGTTAGAATTTTCAAAGATAAACCCTAAAATTTCATTTGAAATAACGTCCAAATATAAAACAGACAAGAAACATACAATACATACACAGAGGAAGAAAAAACACAAATCAAATTTTTTAATAATTAAAAGTATAATAATATTTTTTTCCCCTGGAATGAAATTCTATCTGCCTTTTTGGATCTATTTTCTTATCTCTGAAGTCAGAAATCACAAATGAAAGGCAGGCAAGAGCCTCAAACTGCCAGTTTATACAGGAGATAGCTGAGTGTTCAATAATCATAAAAAATTCAACATCTTTAGAAATTAGAGAAATATAAAATAAAATCCCATCATAGATAAAATTAAATAGTATTGATGTAGACATAAAACAAGTGAATTCTCATAAACTCAAGAGGAGTTTAAGCTACTATTATCTATTTGTGGAAAATGTTTTCCTATTGCAGATACATGATACTTCCCACCAGAGACTTACTGAAATTACAGCACTTGTGACCATGATAAACTGTAAGAATGCAACAGTACTTATCCAAACACTTGAAACCCAGAAGAATGATTCAAGAGGATGTACATCTTGGAAGAGATAAATAATAATCTGTGAAAAAAATGATAACTAGGTGCCAGTCACAATTTTGGTCACAGTTTATCCTGTTTAAAAATAATACAAACTACCATGTTTAAGTTTTATATAGGTGCTGAATACATGTGGCATTTCACATGTATACATGTTTAGAAAGAAAATGTGTACAATTTATGAGAAAATAAAAATCATCAGAAGCACATAAAAGACTCAATTACACATCCCATAGGTAGATGATAAAACATCATTACAAAGACATTTTCCCCGAAATTAACCTACAATATATTCCCATCAAAATTGCTGTGTACTATATCACAGTGAATTCTACCTTTATGTGTATCTTTAAAAAAAAAAAAAAAAAAAAAACTATAAATACATAGAAGACAGGGAAATGTAGGAGGAGAGGGAGAGGGAAAGCAGAACTACTGGGTACTAAAGTGGAGCAAATTATATTCCATACCTGCATGATTACGTCAAAATGAACCCAAATATTAGGTATAATTATAATGCAATAATTTTACTTATACTTATAAGTTTTACTTATAGTGGAAGAAGGAACTAGAGCATAAAGTTCTAAAATTCATCCGCAAAGCTAAATAAATATAAATTTAGCCAAGAAACTTTTTAATTATAAGAAAAAAATACTTATTATTAACAAAATCCATACATGAATTTATATGTATGTAAAAATTATATACTTAATGCAATAGAAAATTCCAGATACCATAGCAAACCATATCAAAGCAATCTCAGAATATTAGCTAGACCCTGTTTCAAAGTAAAAATAAAAAGTATCAGGGATATAGCTCAGTGGCTCAGTATCCCTCCTTTCAACCTCCAGTTTAAAAAAAAAAAAAAAAAAAGTAAAAATAAAAACTAGCTAGCTCAGGAAGAAACAAGGTCCCTACAGGCCACAGCTCTTCTCCTGCAGGAAAACAGCATGTGGAGGTTTAACTATGATCATCTATCTTCCCACCTGTCAGTAACCAGCGTCTGGCAAGATTCTGGGCTGCGGGCACACAGTTGCCAGATAGGATTTGAGTCAAGGCTTAGGGTACCCGTGGGAATAGGGAAGTCTGTGAGGGGGTCTCTGCCACTGACATGCACCTGGATGGTCATGGGACTGAGAGGTACTTCCCCACAGGAGGGCTCAGGCCTGCAGACTCCTTAGACTGCTTGGGGTCACATCTGCCAGCTTCTGTTCCCGCCATAACAGTCCTGCGGTTCCAACAGTCTCTCTCCCCCAGTTTCCCTCCCCAGGCTCATGATGCCACTGCACACTCACCATTTCTTGGTGCTCAGGAGGCAGGCCTGTTCCCTGGGGATCTTCAGCAACCGCACAGCAGAGCAACTGGGTACTCCAAAAAGTGAGAGTGAATCCTAGAGCTGAATGACAGGAATGGCGGACACAGGAGAAAAAGGGTCCACCAGAATGTGGAAGTCCACCCGCCTCTTCACTGGTGGGACACAGGATTAGACGGTTCTCATTAGGCGCTCCTGATTGGACAACCAGCGGACATCTTTTTGAGTGACAGGGAATATTGTCCAATCCAGGCATGAATAATGCCAGGATGACAAGCTCTTGGTTGCACCATTTTTTGGGGGGGGCGGGGGGGGGGTCTGGGAATTGCACCACACAGTCTCCAAACAGCAGAACATTTGCATTTAACCTTTAATAGAAGGCCATTTCAGTTTATGGCTTATATATGCCTCTATATTATTTATTAATGAAATAATATAGGGACAATTACTATAAAATTTTATTTAAATTTTCTGTTCCCTGGTCTTGTTAGGAGACAGATTGAATTTTGAAATGGGAAGCAATCCCCTCAAGCAAGAATGTCCAATGAAAACAACATGTAAGGCACAAGGGTAATTTAAATATTTCTAGTATTCACGTTAACAGTAGGAAAAAAGTTGCAATCAATTTTAATAACAACCCAGCATATCCAGAATATCCTTTATATGACTATAAACTATTACTACTGAACTATATGTGTTTGGGGAAATACACCCTCAAGTGAGACTCTCTCCAGCATACCTCAGTTCAAAGAAGGCAAGTTCCAGATTTGAGAGCTATGGGCCCCCTGATGTCAGTGAGTTCAAGAGCCTGGTCTATCTCTTTAAATGCTAGCATTGAGGGATACAGTTCCTTACTAATATTTCTCCTCAGGTCCAAAAAAGTAGGAAAACAGTGCCCTGAGTGGGAGCAGGAGATGTCCAAAAGGAGATCATTCTTTCCCACTTGATACTGGTCACAGGTTTGTTCCCATTGCAAATACCATACAGCAAACGAAAGGAGATGGAGTCACAGGGGGTTGGGGACACATACCCTGTGATCTTCCACAGTCTTGACTCGATTGTTTGAATACATTAAATACAAACTTATCTGGCAATTTGGTCTTAAACCTAATGGACAGACTGTAATATGTTTCCTCCTGTGGACAAACTCACTCAACTAATAAGAAGGTGGGCTGGGACTCATAATGAGCTATATCTGATTCTAAAGACAAACAGCTCCACCAGATTAAAAGAATTGTGCAACTTTTCTTATTTTCATCAGACTTGAAAAGTAACAATTATTCAAAAAAGTAGGATTTGTGATATATGCATAAAAAATCCAATCCTATACATAACATAACATATGCAGAACATTCTCATATACCTGTGCATTCAGGAGGCTTACATTCCAGGATCCAGGGAACCCTGGTTCAGTTTACATCAAGGGTAAACACCAGCTAGAATTCATCTCACCACCTTTCTTCATGTCAAAATATAGGTTGATATTGAATATGAGGTAAGTTAATCAGTATTTACCAATTATAGAACAGGCTGATCTAGAGGGATCTAAAATATACCAAGACCTATGTTATCAAAACAAAGAGAGACATGGGTTATAGAGGCAGGCAGCAGAATTTTTTTTTTTTTTTTAATTGAGGGCATAGAGTAAAAGGAGGCCAAGGAGGGGCATATAATTATTGACAGTATGCCCACCCCCACAAGGGTCTCTCTCTTTAAGGAAAAAGTATTTGGGTTTTGATTTGTGTGTGTGTGTGTGTGTGTGTGTGTGTGTCTAGAAAAGCTGATTCTGTTACTATTTTGTAAAAACTCCATAGACTTGCCAATAAAGAAATACATGAAGCCTCTCACTAATGTACTAAAATGCACACTATTTCTCTTTGCCACATTTAAATGTGAGATGCCTTGGGACTCCCTGCTCCCTGGAATCCTTTCATCAGTCAATAAAAGCAGTTGGGGGTAAGATTTTTTTTTCTACTTCTCTGTACAGTACCTTTCATTCTCTAACATCTTTGGCAGTCCCCATTGGGGAAGACTGCCAGAAAATACTGGAATGTACTTAAAGATACCTAATAATCAGGCTATGGTACCATCAATTTCGTTCCAAGTTCCTTCTCAGTATTTTTGACTTTTACTTCTCAGTAACAATATCCAAGGTATTTTGGGGACAAATTTTGGTCCATTTATGAAATGGGAACACGTCTTTTGAAGGATTGACTGGGAAACTTAAGACACATGCCCAGGATTCCAGTGATGACAAGTACACAGTTATCTTGCCTATGATGATGAGAAAAATGGATGTGGGAGCCAGGGAGCAGGATAGAAATGCCACATGTTGGGGCCAGGAGTCTCACATTCCCCCGTGAAGTTTAAGCTAATGGGAGCCAGGACTGGTAATCAGATCCTGATGAGAGGGATAGGCATTTCCCTAACTAAGGCCATTTCCATAGCTAAACCAAACTTAGACTGGTAACAAATGTGCCCAAGATCCTTCTAGCCATGGTGTGCTATGTGCCTCTGGAAGTCACAGATTGAGGTGAGTACACTCTTGGCTTATTGAAATTCAGTTAAGGCAGTCATCCCTTCTTGGCACATTGGGCTAGGTACTGTGCTAAAGGCTAGCACATACTCTTGGACATGGAGGATATGGTGCAAACTCTCCAAAGATTTTCTGGACAGTTCAAGTAACAGATCCAAAAAGAAGCAATGACTGTAAGGGTACTGTGCCTTTAGTTTCATCCTAGTGTTAACAAGAAGCATGTCAACAAATTTAATAGCACTGATGAAGAAACTCCCTTGTGGGGTCCTATTAGGGAACCGGGCATCAGGGAAAGAGACAAAGAAATAGATACAGAGTACTGTGTGGCTGGTGGCATGGTCTGGCAACCCTGAGTTCCATTACAATATTAGAGGGACAGAGAGAAAGAAAGGGTTCACTTGTGAATATTTACTCTGAATTGTAAATTCACTGAGGTCAGGGTCAGGGCTCAATGCCCAAGCAACATTGACACATTCAAACCCATATGAATGTCAAATTCAATACTGAATATTTAGGTGAAGAACTCCCTCAAGACAACTTGAATTCTGCAAAATTCTGTGCCATTTTTCTTGGATGGCACCTCCCATGAGGCAGGACAGGCTAGGCACACCTGGATGAGCTTTCTAGCCAGAGTTCTAGGAGACAGCTGTGTAAGGCATGAAGGGCAGAGTAGGGTGTCCCAGGCAGCTCTAAGACTGAGTGGGGACAGGGACTATAATTGGGTCATATCTTTCTATATTTCTAGACACTACCCTAGAAGTTCATTAGCACAGCTACAGTTGTTTATGCTTCAAAACCTTTTGCTCAAGAAGTACAGCATCAAATAACACTGTAGTAATTTCACCATACATAGAATATCCTATTTTTTTACATTTGATAATTACCTGAGTTACTTAGATCATCCATGATTTAAAGACATAATTTTTAAGGCTAAAAGCTCTTATTCAGTTGATCAGCTCTTATTCAGTTGATCGGCTCTTATTCCGTTGATCAGCTGTCCCATGGCTCACCCAGCTACACTGCTCCTCTTGAATATTTAAGTTCTTCCTAGTTTTTAGCTATTATGAAAATAACCTGTAAAATATAAAGATCTTTCCCAAAACTGTAAAGCCAAGAATGAGGGTAAAGGAAAGATTTTCAGTTGGGGGAGATTTCTGCTCTCTCCAATTGTTTCCCCATAAGACCAGCCTTACAAAGAATTCTGTTTCCTTGGAACATGCTCTGCCCTTAAATGGTTTAGATATTCATCCCCTTTGCTTCTCTGTGCCTTTCACCCCTTACTGAGCTCCCTTTGTGATGTTGATGTACTGAATCTTTTCAGTTGCAAAGCAATGTCCACTCCTGGTCATCCACTACCAGCACTGGAAAGAAGCCAGAGGTGGTCAGACTGAAAGTCAGTTGTGGAACAGGGCTGAGCAGCAGAGAGCAGAGATGTCAACTGTGAGAGAAAAGGGCTCCTGCCACAGTCTGTCTCTTAGAAGAAACAGTGACTACATTTTGCTTTCTGAGAAAAATAAAATTTAGTCTATGTGAAGCATATGTTATAAGCAGTCACATTAAGACTTCCCAAATCACAGATGAAAAGACTTAGAGTCTCCAGGATGAGGGCAGAGTGGAGTAGGGCTGTTTAGATCTTTCTAGGTGACCTAAGCCTCTGATTCCTGTTTCTGTAGGATTATTAGTGTCTAGCAAGTCATGTGTTTTATCTCCCAGTTGAGAGGAAAGTCATTTTGATTACATGGCCGTACTACAGAGACTAGATTATTCTACAGTGAGTGGTTTGCTCTCTCTATTCTTGGATCTAGAAACTCAATGTAATTTTGGGTGAAAATATTCTCAGTTGAATAAAAGATAAACGTGTGCCAAGAGTCAGGGAACATCAATCCAATACAGCTCTCCCCCAACTGGTTGTTCAAGGTGGGGAGACAAGGACTTTCAGGACTAGCTTTCTTCTCTGTAGAGTGAGGAGATCTCCCACCCTCACACTCTCAAAAGCTCTTCTTGTTTTGTATTTGGTGGCTTCTCTGTCTTCCCATGGAGATTGGTCTCTGGCAGAAATTTAAGCAGCAGCTGGACAGAAGGACAGTGAGCAAAGATGGTACTGTGCTGAGCCTAGTACTGCAAAGGTTCCTGGGGATTCTGTGCAAACCTGGTCTCTTCTTCACAGGGCACTTAACCAGTAATAATCAAAGAACAGGTAAATTGGGAGTTAAAATATGACACAATGGTCAGGCAAGAAAGTGCTGGAAGACATCATGGCCTCTGAATAAGATAATGTCTACAAGGGTATGAAGTCAGAAACTAAGGATGCAGTGACCAGAATCAGGAGCCTTAAGGCAAGATTTGTGGACTTGGTCACATTTGGAGTAGAACATCCTGGCCTCCTGATTGAGAAGAGCTTGGAATTCCTTCACCTTTCTCTCAGAGTGCAAGGAAGATTGCAGATATGTTTGAAAAACTGCATGTGGCAGAGGAGCACAGGGGTCCTTTGTGTCCTGGTGTGACTCAGTAGCTCTAATTCTCCAAAGTTAGTATGAAGACCCTGCCTCAGATGTGGGATAATTTTGAGTGGTGCACAGATGGCCAGTATTTGACTTATTAGTTCTATGGGATTTTGAAGATAACTTTATTTGAGGCAATTTGTACTCATTTTGATTGACAATTGCCATAAACATTTGGGGTTTTAAATATAGTTTCCTAAGTATAACAGGCAAGTTTACTTAGGAAAAATAAGTAAAAACAATAATAAAAGTGGCAAAATTACAAATTTGACATGAATATAAATATGTATGCAAACCTATAAAAGACATGATCAGGCAGGAAACCTCCCAAACCTATCAATAACCAGAGCCTGTGTGAGGTGCTGTCATCCTACCTGCTTCCCCTCTTCCTATCTCTAGGTCTCTGATAATCTTCTTCTATCTGCAGGAGACTGGACTGAGCCTGGAAACCAAGATCAATTCAAAACACTCCTTTGGAGACTGGATTTGGCTTCATATTCTGGCTCTGTCACTTTCAAGGCCAGTGAACTTGAGCCCTGATCTCCTCATCTATGAAGTGGGAATGTTCTGCCACTTGGGTTCTTGGACAATGCCATGAGGTGTAAAGGACAGTGGTTTTCCAGCTCTGTGGTGTAGGCAAATGTTCCCCTGCAGATCAGAGGGGAGTGTGCCTAAAAGGTGTATCAGTTTCCTCTTCTTTCATAAGTTACTGGTGATTTTTCCTGGCATCTCCCCTTTGCTTGTTACCCATTTGGGGTAAATGGATCAGGTGACCAGGCCTAAGAAGCCAGAGCACAGAAGACCCCTGAACAAGGAGGTACTTACACTGACAAGTTGACTTGAGCTGGTCCAGACTAATTAAGAGGCCCACAAATTACTGGTAGAAAGTGATCATGGAAAGCTCACTGCCATTTTGCAGCTACAGAGGAGGCAAAAAATAGAATGGGAACTGAAAACACAGCAGATTGCTGAAACCAGCTTTGCCTGTTAGTTTGAATTGGTTTTCTGGTCATTTGAAACCAGGAGTATTGTCTGACCTATTGTTCTCAATTCACTTTCTTTTGTAGTTTGAGGGACAAGAGAATCATAACAAGAACAGAAGATTAAATCTCCAAAAAATCAAATGAACCAATTAATAAATGGGCAAGTGAAGTAAGCAGACATTTCTCAGAAGAAGAAATACAAATGACCAACAAATATATGAAAAAGTGTACAACGTCATTACCAATTAGGGAAAAGCAAATCAAAACTACACCAAGATTTCATCTCACACCAGTCAGAAAAGCAATCATCAAGAACACAAATAAATGCTTGAGATAATGTGAAAAAAAATGAATGCTTTTTTTGTTGTTGGTGGTGGTGAAAGTGTACATTAGTACAACTGCTATGGAAATAAGTATGGAGGCTCCTCAAAAGACTAGGCATGAAACCATCATATGACCAAGCTATACCACTTCTCTGTATTTATCCTGAAGAATTACAGTCATCATACTATAGTGATACATATATACCCATTTTTATAGCAGCAAATTTACAATAGTCAAGCTATATAAACATTATAGGTGTCCATCAATGGATGAATGGATAAAGAAAGTGTGGTATGCATACACAATGGAATTTTATTCAGATATAAAGAAAAAATAAAATTATGTCTTTTGCAGGAAGATGGATGAAACTAAAGACCAACATGTTAACTGAAATCAGTCCAAAAGCAGAAGTTTAAGGGTCACATGTCATATATGAAAGCTAGAGAGGATAGAGAAAAACAACGCTGGGTGTGGATCTCCTACAAATCAAAGGGAGATCAGTAGAAGAAAAGGATCAATGGGTGGGCATTGGGGAGAGAAGAGGCAAGTGCTGGGGATTGATACTGGCCAAATTATATTGTTATATTGTTTGCATGTCATGTATGAATATGTAAAAACTCAGCATTATGTACAACTATAATGCACCAACAAAACATGTGGGGGAAAAAAGACTTATTCCATACAAGCCTTGAGAATTACCTAATTCTGCCCATGTGTTGAAGCATGACTTTTGAGAGTACTAGACACTTTCTTCTGCTTTCATCAGCCCCCTCCCTATGAAAAGGTTTAAAGTTACATTTTGCTACTGGGCTGGTCTGCATTGAATATAATCCAGGACAGATTATATTTATTTGTTTTTCTTTGTATTTCAAAATAAAACATTTTCATTAGAGGTAGACACTCTGCCTATTTTTTCTAATGGATAATCAAATCAGAAAGTTCTTGCTGTTTATCTATATAATACATAAATGTTTTTCAGTAGGCATAAATTTGTAACAAAGAACTTGTTTCTAGTTACAGGCCAATCATTTTTTTACTAGATCTACAATGCATATTAAGAACCACATCAACTGAGGCAGATTTCTTGAGTGAATAGAACAGGTACAGTCATACTGTGGATTTCAGTTGCTGGGGTGTCAGAGCAAGGATCACTTCTGATTGGTCAAAAGTATTTGCAGTTTGATTAGGCTAAACAGAATGAAAGGAAGAAACTCAGATAACTGCTTACTTTTGATTGGCTAAATGCACAGTAGTTTTATTGGAACCAGGCATCCACCACAGCACCTTGTGCTTGAACCTGCAGGCTGGAAATTATCCTCTTATGAAATCATGCTGGTTGTACAGCACAGAGACTTTCTATTTGTGTTATAAATCTCTATCATGAAATGCCTCACATGCAAATCTTTGTGTAAAAGTGGTCACAATGGAAATTTACATCTATCTTGTGGAGACATCTAAAACTTGGACTGACAAACTGTGGATGATAACCATCCTGACCTTATTTACCATTTGGATGCTGCAGTGAGAACCAAGGGCTAGGATATTGGTTCAAATTTATCTCCTGATGTATCCACCTACTAGAGTGTGAGGAAGAGAAGGACAGACAGTACTGGTGTTTACCTCTATTTAACAATTTCTCCCTTTTCCATCCTGAAAGAGATGGAAACTGAGGCCTCAGAAATCTTCAGTGTAGCTGGAGCAAGATCAGTGCAGATCATGAGAAATTTTTAAAGGTTTAGTGATACAGAATTGGTTATTTCTGCAACTGAGGCAGAGCAAAGATCCCCCCTTCAAATCTAGCAGTACAGGAGAATGAATATTTAAGTTCTCTACCATAGTCCTACATTCAAACTCCTTTTATTTTGAGAAAGGATCTCACTCACTTGCCAAAGATGGCCTCAAAATAGTGGTCCTCCTCTCTCAGCCTCCTGAGTCACTGAGGTTACAGGTATATGCCACTGAACTCAGATCTTCAGTAACATTTTATGAAGATTAGGGTTTACATGTTCAAGTTTAGTGGAACACACAGGTAGAATAATTATTAGAATCAATTTTGACTACATCTTTGTAAATGGGTGCATTTTTTTTTTATTGTAAACAAATGGGATACATGTTGTTTCTCTGTCTGTACATGGCGTAAAGGCATACCATTTGTGTAATCATAAATTTACATAGGGTAATGTTGTTTGATTCATTCTGCCATTTTTTCCCTTCCCCCCCTCCCCTCCCACCCTTCCCCTCCATCTATACAGTCCTTCCTTCCTCCATTCCTGCCCCCCTCCCTAAACCCAACTCCAACCCCAACAATAACCCTTCCCACCCCCCATTATGTGTCATCATCCACTTATTAGCTATATCATTCTTCCTTAGGTTTTTTGAGATTGGCTTATCTCACTTAGCATGATATTCTCCAGTTTCATCCATTTGCCTGCAAATGCCGTAATTTTATCATTCTTTATGGCTGAGTAATATTCCATTGTATATATATACCACATTTTCTTTATCCATTCATCAATTGAAGGACATCTAGGTTGGTTCCACAATCTGGCTATGGTGAACTGAGCAGCTATGAACATTGATGTGGCTGTATCTCTGTAATATGCTGATTTTAAGTCCTTTGGGTATAGGCCAAGGAGTGGGATAGCTGGGTCAAATGGTGGTTCCATTCCAAGTTTTCTAAGGAATCTCCACACTGCTTTCCAGAGTGGCTGCACTAATTTGCAGCCCCACCAGCAATGTATGAGTGTACCTTTCTCCTCACATCCTCGCCAACACCTGTTGTTGCTTGTATTCTTGATAATTGCCATTCTAATTGGGGTGAGATGGAATCTTAGGGTGGTTTTGATTTGCATTTCTCTTATTACTAGAGATGTTGAACATTTTCCATATGTTTGTTGATTGCTTGTATATCTTCTTCTGTGAAGTGTCTATTCATTTCTTTAGCCCATTTGTCAATTGGATTATTTACATTCTTGGTGTAGAGTTTTTTGAGTTCTTTATAGATTCTGGAGATTAGTGCTCTATCTGAAGTATGATTGGCAAAGATTTTCTCCCACTCTGTAGGCTCTTTCTTCACATTGCTGATAGTTTCCTTTGCTGAGAGAAAGCTTTTTAGTTTGAATCTATCCCAGTTATTAATTCTTGCTTTTATTTCTTGTGCTATGGGAGTCCTGTTGAGGAAGTCTGGTCCTAAGCCGACATGTTGAAGCTCTGGACCTACTTTTTCTTCTATAAGATGCACGGTTTCTGGTCTGATTCCGAGATCCTTAATCCATTTTGAGTTTAGTTTCCTGCATGGTGAGAGATATGGGTTTAGTTTCATTCTGTTGCATATGGATTTCCAATTCTCCCAGCACCATTTGTTGAAGAGGCTATCTTTTCTCCATTGCATATTTTTGGCCCCTCTGTCTAGTATGAGAAAATTGTATTTATTTGGGTTTGTGTCCATGTCCTCTATTCTGTACCATTGATCCACCTTTCTATTTTGGTACCAATACCATGCCATTTTTGTTACTGTTGCTTTGTAGTAGAGTTGAAGATCTGGTATTGCGATACCCCCTGCTTCACTCTTTCTGCCAAGGATTGCTTTAGCTATTCTGGGTTTTTATTCTTCCAGATGAATTTCATAATTGCTTGCTCTATTTCTGTAAGGTACATCATTGGGATTTTAATTGGAATTGCATTGAATCTGTATAGCACTTTTGGTAGTATGGCCATTTTGACAATATTAATTCTTCTATCCAAGAACATGGGAGATCTTTCCATCTTCTAAGGTTTTCTTGAATTTCTTTCTTTAGTGTTCTGTAGTTCTCATTGTAGAGGTCTTTCACCTCTTTTGTGAGATTGATTCCCAAATACTTTATTTTTTTTGAAGCTATTGTAAATGGGGTAGTTTTCCTAATTTCTCTTTCTGAAGATTCATCGCTTATGTATAAAAATGCATTAGATTTATGTGCATTGATCTTATATCCCGCTACTTTACTGAATACAGTTATGAGATCTAAAAGTTTTCTGGTGGAATTTCCTGTTTCCTCTAAGTATACAATCATATCATCAGCAAATAGGGATAGCTTGAGTTCTTCTTTTCCTATTCGTATCCCTTTAATTTCTTTGGTCTGTCTAATTGCTCTGGCTAGAGTTTCAAGGACGATATTGAATAGAAGTGGTGAAAGAGGGCATCCCTGCCTTGTTCCAGTTTTTAGAGGGAATGCTTTCAGTTTTTCACCATTTAGAATGATATTAGCCATGGGCTTAGCATAGATGGCCTTTACAATGTTAAGGAATGTTCCCACTATCCCTATTTTTTCTAGTGTTTTGAGCATGAAGGGGTGCTGTATTTTATCAAATGCTTTTTCTGCATCTATCGAAATAATCATGTGATTCTTGACTTTAAGTCTATTGATATGGTGAATGACATTTATTGATTTCCTGATGTTGAATCAACCTTGCATCCCTGGGATGAAACCCACTTGATCATGGTGCACTATCTTTTTAATATGTTTTTGTATGCGATTTGCTAAAATTTTGTTGAGAATTTTTGCGTCGATGTTCATTAAGGATATTGGTCTGAAATTTTCTTTCCTCGATGTGTCTCTGTCTGGTTTAGGTATCAGGGTAATATTGGCTTCATAGAATGAGTTTGGGAGGTTCCCTCCTCTTCTATTTTATGGAATACTTTAAGAAGTATTGGAATGAGCTCTTCTTTAAAGGTTTTGTAGAACTCGGCTGAGAACCCATCTGGTCCTGGACTTTTCTTTGTTGGTAGGCTTTTGATGACTTCTTCTATTTCATTACTTGAAATTGGTCTATTTAAATTGTGTATGTCCTCCTCGTTCAGTTTAGGCAATTCATATGTCTCTAGAAACCTGTTGATGTCTTCGAAATTTTCTATTTTGTTGGAGTATAGATTTTCAAAATAGCTTCTAATTATGTTTTGTATTTCAGTCGTGTCTGTTGTGATATTTCCTTGTTCATTCCGATTTTTAGTGATTTGGGTTTTCTCTCATCTTCTCTTTGTTAGTGTGGCTAAAGGTTTATCAATTTTGTTTATTTTTTCGAAGAACCAACTATTTATTTTGTCAATTTTTTGTATTGTTTCTTTCGTTTCAATTTCGTTGATTTCAGCTCTGAGTTTAACTATTTCCTTCTTCTACTACTTTTGGTATTGGTCTGCTCTTCTTTTTCTAGGGCATTGAGCTGTAGTGTTAGTCATTTATTTGTTGATTTCTACTTCTTTTTTTGAATGCGCCCCATGAAATAAATCTTCCTCTAAGTACTGCTTTCATAGTGTCCCAGAGATTTTGATATGATGTGTCTTTGTTCTCGTTTACCTCTAAGAATTTTTTAATTTCCTTCCTAATATCTTCTGTTATCCATTCATCATATAGTAGCATATTGTTTACTCTCCAGGTGTTGGAGTAGTTTCTGTTTTTTACTCTTTCATTAATTTGTAACTTCAATCCATTATGATCTGAGAGAATACAAGGTAGTGTCTCTATCTTCTTGTATTTGCTGACATTAGCTTTGTGGCATAATATATGGTCTATTTTAGAGAAGGATCCATGTGCTGCTGAGAAGAAAGTGTATTCGCTCTTGGTTGGATGGTATATTCTATAAATGTCTGTTAAGTCTAAATTAGTGATTGTGTTATTGAGATCTATGGTTTCTTTGTTCAATTTTTGTTTGGAAGATCTGTCCAGTTGTGAGAGAGGTGTGTTAAAATCACCTAGTATTATTGTGTTATGGTCTATTTGGTTTCTAAAATTGAGAAGGATTTTTTTAACATACATGGATGAGCCACTGTTTGGGGCATAGATGTTTATGATTGTTATATCTTGCTGATTTATGCGTCCCTTAAGCAGTATGAAATGTCCTTCTTTATCCCTTCTGACTAACATTGGCTTGAAGTCCACATTATCTGAAATGAGGATGGATACTCCAGCTTTTTTGCTGATTCCATGTGCATGGTATGTTTTTCCCCATCCTTTCACCTTTAGTCTATGGGTATCTCTTTCTATGAGGTGAGTCTCTTGCAGGCAACATATTGTTGGATCTTTGTTTTTAATCCAATCTGCCAGTCTATGTCTTCTGATTGATGAATTCAGGCCATTAACATTCAGGGTTATTATCGAGATATGATTTGTATTCCCAGTCATTTGGTTCATATTTAAAATTTTTGACACATCTTGGTTCCTCCTTTATTTGACAGTTCCTTTAGGATAATTCCTCCCTTTGCTGATTTGCTTCTTTTTTTTTTATCTCTTCCTCATGAAATATTTTGCTGAGAATGTTCTGTAATGCTGGCTTTCTTTTTGTAAATTCTTTTAGCTTTTGTTTATCATGGAATGATTTTATTTCATCGTCAAATTTGAAGGTAAGTTTTGCTGGGTATAAGATTCTTGGTTGGCATCCATTTTCTTTCAGGGCTTGAAAAATGTTGTTCCAGGCCCTTCTAGCTTTTAGGGTCTGGATTGAAAAATCTGCTGATATCCGTATTGGCTTCCCCCTGAATGTAATTTGGTTCTTTTCTCTCACAGCCTTTAAAATTCTGTCTTTATTTTGTATGTTAGGTATTTTCATTATAATGTGCCTTGGTGTGGGTCTGTTGTAATTTTGTGTATTTGGAGTCCTATAAGCCTCTTGGACTTGATTTTCCATTTCATTCTTCAGATTTGGGAAATTTTCTGATATTATTTCTTCAAATAGATTGTTCATTCCTTTGGTTTGTTTCTCTAAGCCTTCCTCAATCCCAATAATTCTCAAATTTGGCCTTTTCATGATATCCCATAGTTCTTGGAGATTCTGTTCATGATTTCTCACCATCTTCTCTGTTTGTTCAACTTTGTTTTCGAGGTTAAATATTTTGTCTTCAATATCTGAAGTTCTGTCTTCCAGCTGTTCTATCCTATTGGTTATGCTTTCTATGGAGTTCTTAATTTGGTTTATTGTTTCCTTCATTTCAAGGATTTCTGTTTGGTTTTTTTTCAATATCTCTAACTCTTTATTGAAATGATCTTTTGCTTCCTGAATTTGCTCTGTTAACTGTCGATTGGTGCGATCATTCAATGCCTGCATTTGCTCTTTCATCTCATCGTTTGCTTCCCTAATCATTTTAATTATGTACATTCTGAACTCCCTTTCTGTCATTTCTTCTGCCATGCTGTCGTTGGATTTTATTGATGTAACATCTAGATTTGTTTGGGGCATTTTCTTCCCTTGTTTTCTCATATTGTTCAGGAATCAGTGGGTCATTAAGATATTGCAGATTTCCTCTATCAACTTATAATGTCCCTGAAGATTACTAGTATATCCCCTCTTATCCTTCAGTAGCCTGAAGTCTTGGAGGAGGTTGATAATGCAGAGCTCCACGAAGAAGCTGCCTCTCTAGGGGTGGTGACCCTCAGGTGGCGTATATTCCCTGCTAGTGGGCAGAGGTGCCTCCACTTGTTGACCAATGGTCATCCAATGGGGAACTAGACTGCGGGCTGAGGCAAAGCCTGTTTGTGCCTGTGTCTCTGGTTTTACCGTCCCTGTGGGAAAACCTCCTCCGGCCGGGAAGACTCACTCCTTGGGGACGTCTCGCTGGTCAGTTGCCCTCCTAGAGGTTCCCCTCAATCTACAACTACCGCCTGGGCTGGGCTGTCTTCCTCTGCAACAATCTCAGGGGCCCGGACCTACGTCCTGGGCCTGGGAACCTCACTCTTCGCAGGCGAGTCTCCTTAGGCTGCCTCTCCCAGAGAATCTGCCCGCAGTCCTGGAAACTTTGCTCCGCCCCTAGGCGTGTCTCTGTGCGGCTCTTCCAGCAAGAAGCCACCTAGCTCCTGGGACCCTGCTCTGCACCAATCGCCTGGCTATGCAGCCCCTCCCCTGAGCCACCACCTGGAGCCCCGTACAATAGCTCCGAGACCCAGAGACCCGCCACACACCTCCTCCTCCGGACAGCCGCCCGGTTTCTGACGCAGTCACTAGGAGTCCAAACAACTCACTTTGGGTCTCCTCCTCCCGCCAACCACCCTTAGCCCTAGGCAGTCACTCCAAGTCCAATGACCCGCCCTGTTCCTCCTCCTCCTCCTTGGGGTAGCCCCCCCGGGTGTTCAGGAGCGGTGGCTCCGAGACCAAGATCTCATAATTTTTCTCATGACCCTAAGTTCTTGTTGCAGGAATTATGTGTTCATGCCTATGACATAGAGGACCCAGATCCCACTTCTATCAGGGTGGCTGGCACACCTTGGGCATGAAGCTACTGAGAACACCTTGACCCCTTCACTTGTTTTATATATATAATGTCCAAACAGGAAAAGCTACAGGAACTGAAAGTAATTGCTTAGTATTGGGATTGTTGGTGATAGGCAGAAGAAAACTAAAGGGAATTTTTTTTTTGAGTGATAAAACTCTTCTTAAATAGATAGGTGATGGTTGCACAAATTTGTGAATATATTAAAACTATTGAACTCTAGAGGTATAATCAATGAATTTCAGAATAACTGGAATTATATCTTGATAAAGCTGTTTAGCAGATTGGTTAGGCTATGATTAATAATGACTATGAGTTCACTATGTGTATATTAATTTACTTCAAGTTTTGTATGTAATATTTTATATTTTGTGATTCCAAAAACAAATACACACAAAATTTGACTTTCCTCCTGCACTATACATTCTATATTTATATGTAGATATGAATATAAATGGAAGAGAAATGTCCAATGAGCCTGTAAACTCAATAAATGAGGGTTAACCCGGAGGGTGGGTCTTCAGAGGATTGTGGAGGAAGGCAAATTCATCTTCAATGCATGCCTTTTTAAAGGCCATATTAATTAATTACATAAATGAAGAACAAAAATCCCCAGATGTCACATATATCCAACTGCATTTTCAACACTACTGTATAGGGGAAGAGTAACCTTGAGTCCTAAACCTATGGAATTCTAAATTTTACTTGCTTGTCATCACCACCTTTATCTCTTTATCTTTAGCACAGGGATTACATTATTTAGTAAATCAATGTTCAGTTCCAATTTTAGGACTTCTATATTTGAAAAGGTGCTGAAAATCATGATCAGTCACTGTACAACAAGTACTACTAAAACCCAGAGGAAGAAAATATGTTGCTTTAGGTTACCCAATAGTAACTAGGATCTTTCCACTGCATTTTCTCAGGGTATCCTCATCATGGAATCATTATCTCCAATGGTTATGAACTTTGATCCCAGTGATGATCAATACAAGAATAACTTTTTCTAAGAAAAGACATGAGGATGACTACACCATTGTGCAAATCTAATTTTTTTATTCCTGTAGATATGTGTCCCTGAAACCTATGCATTTGGGGCACAATTGCTTCTATGTTCTGAGATGGACGTACTTATGTAAGTTCAAGTTTGAGATTCTGGGCAGACAGGCACTCAGGATTGGCCTGTTCCAACCCAGGTAGACAAACCCTGAGATCCAAGGGGAAGTTCAAGACATTTCCTAGTGCTCAGTAGTCCATGAAATTCTGTTGCAATGTCTCCTTCAAAACCCTCAATCAATTTCATTAATTTCAGTTCTGATTTTAATTATTTCCTATCTTCTGCTTTTGGTGTTGATTTGTTTTTCTTTTTCTAGGGCTTTGAGATGTAAAGTTAGGTTATTTAATTAATGACATTATATTCTTTTAAGAATTCACTCTATGCAGTGAACTTTTATCTTAGTATCACCTTCATAGTGTACCAGAGATTTTGATAAATTGTGTCACTATTCTCATTTAACTCTAAGTATTTTTATTTCATCCCTGATTTCTTCAGCTATCCAATGGTCATTCAATAGTGTATTATTTAGTCTCCAGCTTCTAATTTTTATTTTATCACTGATTTCTAATTTTATTCCATTATGATGTGATAAAATGCAAGGTATTATCTCTATTTTTTCTTTTTTGTATTTGCCAAGAGTTGTTTTTTGGACAGGGATATGGTCTATTTTTGAGAAGAAATCATGTGCCACTGAGAAGAAAGTGTATTCAGTTACTGATGGATGAAATATTCCATATATGTCTGTTAAGTCAAAATGATTAATTGTATTGTTTAGTTCGGTAACTTCTTTATTTAATTTTTTTTTTTTTTTGGTAGACCTATGGGGTGGTGAGAAGCATATTAAAGTCTTCCAGTATTACTGTGTTGTGGTTTATTTAATTATTGAAACTATGAAAGACTTTTTTGATGTATGTAGGTGCTCCATTTAGGACATAAATATTTAAGTTTGTTATGTCTTATTGATGTATTTACCCTTAAACAGCATAAAATGGCCTTCTTGGTCCCTCCTGATTAGTTATAGCTTGAAGTTCACTTTATCTGATATGAGGATAGAGATCTCTGCTTCTTCATGTTATCCATGTGAATAAGTTTTTTCCTACCCTTTTACCTGCAGTCTGTGGTGCCTTTGCCTATGAAGTAAGTTTCTTGAAGACAACATCTTGCTGGGTCTCATTTTTTAATCCAAGATGCCAGTCTGTGTCTTATGATTGGTGAATTTAGACTATTGACATTCAATGTTTTTATTGAGACATGATTTTTATTCCCAATGTAAATCCACATCACATACAACTGATACCGCCGTTTACCGGTGACGAGTTCTGCTTCTTCTAATGTTGAAGATTAAGCACTAGAGAAGCACGCCAAGGCAAGCATATTAAGCAGGTTTATTTAAAGGGAATAATACAGACTTCTCCCGGCAGGGAGAAGGGGGCCATGGCTGATGTTCTAAAGTCCCAAGAAGTGAGCACACCCTGCATCTTTTATAGGTTAAAGTCTCTTTTGTTCTCCAGTTCTTTCCCCCCTTATCTCTCCTTCCTGCCTTGTGACTAGGGCCGGTTTTGCATAAGTGAGAAGCCAAGGGCAGGGGGAGGGCCAAGGTGATTCAGGCGGGTAAGGGCCAGGGGGCATTAATTAGCAGCTCCTTGTTTGCAGTCCTTGATAAAGGCAGGTAAATTTGGTAATCAATGGGCTCCGGAGATCTTTGATATTCCATTCTTCCAGGGGCAGTCTCCAACTTCCAAAGGCAGATGGCTTCATGGCTTCATTTCCTCGAATTGACCCGATTTCCTATTTCTACACTAACTACCTGTCCTTAATTCTGGCTTCATTCCCCCCTTTAGCTATAGGAACTCCTAACTGCTTTAAGGAAAAGGGGGCGTCGGTCGTTCTGGCTGCTTCGAAGCTGAAAGGGGGCAGCGAGGGGTAAAGCAGTTTGGAGTTCCTTTTTTAAAAATCGGGTCAATCGAGGGGTCCAAGGTAGAAGTCTGGTTGGGGAAGAGCAGGTTGTAAAGTCATCTGGGGGTGGGTGCTTCTATGATAGAAGAACAAAAAGACATGAGTACTGAAATGAGATTAGTACAAAGTAAATGTTGCAGCATCTGGAACATGCCACTGAGTATCATGAAAATGACAGAAGTCAATCTTTCACCAGGCGGGTGGAAGAATTGAGAAATTGTTCCCATAACTAGGCCTAGCAAAGGCTGGAAAGGACAAGGCCTTTATTTGGGAACTTTAACATTGTCCAGGTTATCAGGAATGTAAACACAACATTTAACTCTTAATGTCATAGATGTCCCAAAAAAAAACATAGTTAAGCTATACTTAATGTCATCTGATTTTTGTAAAATATCCCTTTATTGGTATAACCTGTGTTTAGTAGAGAGCTCTATACTTCTGTTACTTAGGGATAGCTAATCATATGAGCAAACATAGGTTAAGTCTACCTGTGTAGCTTAGGAAGGTCTGCAGGCCTTAAACTGACTAAAAACTTCTGACTCTGGCAGTTTCTCTTGATAGTTATCAGGCACATTTGCTGAAGAATCTTTCTTTCATTTGTAGCTTCCAGTCTTTATTCTAGTGGGCTAATACAAGTGTACATCTTAAGTTACATTTAACTATTATTTCTTTTAAATGCCCAAGAATGGCTATATTTTGGTTTTAACTGTTTTGCTGGGTGTCTAAGATCAAGCTGGTCAAATTGACCTGGTTCCTGTCTTGTTAAAGAGTCAGCTGAGTTCTCACAGGGGCCACTTGTAGAAAACTTAAGAGCAGCTTCTTAGCTCCACCAGTGCTATTGGTTAGGTAGGATCTCCTTGATGAGGTGACTTCCTTTGGAAGCATAAAGGGATGTCTCTCTTTTTCCATGACCCTCCTTTGCAGCAGATGCACTGAGTGATTTTTCATCCTCTAGTCTCAACAATCTCCTTGATCAGGAGGTTGTGCGACCCAGAGTTGCAGCACTCCTTAGAGAAGTCCTCTTATTCCCTGGGTTCAGGCTGACTGAGAGCAAAAGATCCAAATACTGGCCTATCTTGCCTTCTGTATTTAATTCCAATCTCTAAGTTTGATCTTAATCATCTAGCAAGCCAGTTTCACCAGTCATAAAGTAAGAGCACTGGGCTTTAACTTTAATGTCCATAACTTTACAGTTATTTACCCTTTTATCTAACTGGAGTCTGCATTAGTACTGGAAGTTACCACTATCTGTTCTGGTATCTGTTACCACTATCTGTTAGGTGATGGCTTATTATCACAAGTTACCTAGGTTGCGTGTTCTTGAAGCAGCTACTTCTGCAAAACATTAACAGGTAACAGTTTTACAAAATGAAATTAGCAAGAGTAAAAATATATTCTGCTTGTATAATAGCTATCTTGAATTTTGACTGAGAACCACATTATATTCCCTATTTGAGATCATAGTAATTTTACAACAAAAAAAACAATCTTTTGATTATAACTTTAAATAAGCTGAAGTCTGACTTATTTTGGAGTCACTCTAACATGCAGTAAGGTGGGAGGCAGAGCCTTATCTCAGGTAAGGCGTGGCTCTTTACAAATCTTAAGTGTTCTAATTCTGATGTTGATCTTTGCTTCTTCCTTAAATATCATTAAGTAGTTTACATATACTGTTTCCTGAGTCTATATAAACTTTATAATTAACACAATTTAACATTGTATCTAAAACATGAATCAAAGAAAGGCTGAGAGAGCTTTTAACTTTCCTTTTGTGTGTCAAAGTGGCAAAATATTTTCATGTTTCACAAAATTAACCTTTAAACAAGTCAGGCTCTAATGTTTAGAAATACATTTACATTTGAAATTCTTTATCTCAGTGTAAAAAGTAACAAATTTTACATATACCCTATTGATAACAGGTCCTATAATAGAACATTAAATGATAGAAATAAATCCCCAATAAAATTTACTCTTTATAAGTTTAAAATTACCATTACAGACAAGTTTAATCTGGAGAATAGCAGCTTGATAAATTCCCTGCTTTAAAACTTGTATACCTGAAAAATATGAACACATTTAATATACAACTAGTGACCACTTCACAATTACCTTGACACTTTTTTCTTATCAAATTTAGTTTTTAAAGAAAAATGTAGACTCTGTAACACAGTATAATACTCTAACAGTTGTTTAACCATAATTGTATAAACCCCAATTTTTAAGACTAATTGTTCTAAAGAAAAAAACTTAATAGACACAAAGTTAAGAGTAAATTAGTGTTTCTAAGAAATCCTTGCCATTTAACCATGTCATTTTACCATATAGATTAAACTTTGGTTTATATCAGAACATTAGTATTTCACTTTAGGAAAAACCTTAAATAGCTTTAGCTGTTTCACATACATACAACCAACTTAGTTACACGCAAACTTGTTGAAACTTGCCCTTTAGGTACACAGACTTTCTTAGCACTTACTTAGACCCTCATGTATTTCATCACACAAGCACTTTCTTACCCAGAACCTTTTATTTTCTCTTTCCTATTCGTTGACCCCTTTCTTGTTCATATTCTGAAACAACTCTTATGAAACTTCTGAATTTAGATAAATTGCTCTATTTTAATAAGATTAAATATTTTGTTGTTTATAGTACTCTAATTGAAACACAGTTGAAACTTTTGGGACCCTTTGTACATAGAATTGCACTTGTTAGGACATAACTCTTAGTAACCTTGTTTTTAGTTTAGTGATGACACAAAGCAAGTTTAAACCCTTTTATTTACCAACCTATAAAAACACCAATAATGTTTAAGTATGATACCCCATGGAATTTAAAGAGTTAAGAGTACTTGATGTTATTTAACAATTAGCATTTTAACTTTGAAAATTAATCAGATGTCTCTACAAACACATTTGAGTAATCCCATACATGTTAACTCTAATTCACTTATTCTGTAAAAACCAAGAAAGCAGGCAAGTGTCCTGAACAGTATTTGCTATCTCTTTCCTGTTGAAGAAAAGTCCTAGAAACAATTGATATTAGACATTTTATTAATATCAATATTTTATTAGATTGACCACCTAGAGACTTGCAAGTTATTTTCAAAGACATTTTACTTTCATTAGTTTACCCAATTTGAATTGAACCTTTAAATCACGTGAATTAAAAGTATTTGGATCCATTTTTAAATTTTAATTTTAGGAGCGCTCAGTTTTGATACAGACAACACCAGACAGCACGACATACAAATAACACAAAATCAAAGGCCTTGTAACTTTATAGGTGAATCTCCATTGCAATGTAACAGATGTTCAAAAGCTGTAGTTGAATAAAAAAATAGAACTTATCAAAAAAATCATGAGCTCAAAAAATATATAGAATTAAAAAAGAAACAAGAGTCCTGGAAAAATGATACGGCCGTTAATTACTTTAGTAAGGCACCATAAAATTTACTTTTGCTGGAGTTTAAGTAAGGCTCTTTTTACCTTTTTTTTCTTGGGTTTGAGACCGGTCTCCTACTGAGCCTTTAGGCTTCCTATTTACATTTCAATGTAATCCTTGACTGAGATCTGGAAGGACCTAACAGGTTTTAACAGAAACTTTGTGCCTAGGGTATTTTAGTCATTTCATTAGGACAGGTTGGATGTCAAAGAAAATTATGAGACCTTATTTTCCATTACTTTTGAGAATGAGGCTACTTTGCTAAGTTCCTCACTGAGATATGCCATTGGTTATTGAGCTGCCTATGGCTGCCTATCCAGGATTTGTTTTCCCCTTTGTGACAAACAGGTTAAATCTTGCTTCATAGGTAAGCTGAGGACAGGAGCTTGAAGTAAGGCCCCTTCCTGGGGCAGAATATTGTCCTATGGTGGCTATTTCCTGTAGTATTGAACCTGTTGATGACATAATTAAGCTTTATTTTTTGAGATCTTTTAATTCCTATTAGCTAAGAAGTTTAGGAGTTCTGCAATGGCCTTTTGATATTCCTCCTGGGTGGAGGCACATAAAGGATGTACTTTACTTACAGGAGAACAGTCACAGAATGTTTTATCTCTGAATTTTGTTAAGTCCTTAGCTAAGGTTTGTCCGGAACAGGTGAGGGCCATCTAAATCCTGAGGCAATACTGTCTAGGTTAGTTGGGATACAGTATCTGGTTACTCAAAGGCAAACAAATTGCTATTCAGAGTCTAGCATAAACAGGAAAAACCATCTTTTAAATCTAACAGTAAACCAAGCAGCAGTTGGAATCCAAGATAAAAGTGTATGAATTAAGAACTACAGGGTGGGGGAAATTACTGCTTCATTATTCTAAGGTCTTGGACTAGGCAGTTTGCTTTTTAACTCCTAAAATGGGCAAATTGCATGGACTATTGCAAGGCATTAAAAGTTTCTATCAGTTTGAATGATCTTTAATAAGTCCTTTTTTTTGCCTATATGTTCCCTTTTCTTTCTTTTGATGTCTATTAAAAACAGAAGATGCAAGCTGGAGAAGATCATCTGAGGATTGATCAGGGCCACGTGCCAATTTTTGTAATTTCCTCTAAATATTTGGGGCTGACTAAATGATAAATTTATACTTTAAAAGTAGGTGGCCCTTTATGGATTCAGGATTCAGAGTGGTGTGCTTTCTTATTGCTTTTCTAAGTCTCTCCATGAAAATAGCAGGACTTTCCTGAAGGCTGCATAATAGTTTTTTACGCATCCTACTCATTATTTGAATCCCAGTTAGGATGGTTTCTGGGAACTGCCTGTGCTCTAGATGGTTAATAGCATAATTTTCCAGGTGAGGTCAAATACCTGGCATAAGTTTTGAAACATCTCAATATTTATTAGGATCCTCCAAAAGCCTCCTTAAATTTTTTTGCCTATCTTAAGTTGGGAGGGTTCCCTCAATTTTCCTCCCTTAGTGGGCGATTCCTCAAGACTTTCTCCTCTCATGGTGGAGATTATTGCTGTCAAGCATGGTAACATATGAAAGGCACTTTTCTTGATCATTTGCAATTTAGCAGTATGCAGGCTAGTGGTGAACCTGGCAATACTGTTGAGAGTGAAGCTCCCATCTAAGTGGAAGAAAAGAAAAATAGACCTCATTCGCCCGCGCCGGCGACTATGTGCAGGGACGTCTCCCTAAGTTTGAGCTTCAATCCGGTCCAGAAAACCCGTCTCTCACTACCTGGCTTTGCCAAAGTATTTCTGGCCTCCTTTGGCAAAGTGCTGGGGCTCTAGTTTGCCCTGTGCTAGAGACCCTGTGAGGATTCAGACTTAAGGGCATTACTGCTTTCCTCCCTGCCACTATAAACTCCTAATTATGAAAAACGATGACAAAAGTAAAAAGTGTGCTTTTTACCTATCTTCTTGCCCTGTAAACTAAAGGAATCTCCGGAGGGTGAGGGGACATCTATTGGTTATTAGGCGTATAACACCCTTTGCTTGGAGGGTCACACGGGAGGGGTTTTTAAATGCCTCCCTCTTGCAGCTTAAAGAGAACACAGTGAGCACATTTAAGCATGGGAACAGTAATGGGGAGACTCTAGTGTCTAGACTAGTGAAGGTTAACTATGCAAACAAAGGGAACCTGGGCATTTTCATCCTAATCATCCCAGGCCTTAATCCTACAGCTTGAATTCCTAATGTCTGACCGGCAAGGGAAGGGGAGCATCCAGGAGGGAGTGGATGTGTGGGAGTGTTGTGCACTGTACAGCCCATACGGAGGCAAGGGTGATTGGCGCTTTCCCTCAGTGCCATTGTCTACTGATCAGCCTGGATACCCTTCAGGGCTGTCGGGAGGGGGAGTCTGGAGAAGGAACCTTTGGGGTCCACCCGAGAGTAGCCCGGGCCGAGAACCCCGCAGTTGCTCCAACCCTTCCTCCACCTCCACGCATCCTGGGCAGATCAGGACTAGGGACACTGTGTACTTGCGGCAATTGCGCTCCGGGCCTGGACAGAAAAGTAGGAAACGGCTTCAGCAGAGCCCCAACATGCCTGCAGAGCAGGGGATTGGAAACTTGCCTGGGCCGGGAAACCTCTCACCCGAGTCTTAAGGATGGCGGCTGCACTAACTGCATTTAAGTAGCCGACGGGTGCCCATTTTGCCCTCCAAAAATAAAGATACAGAAAGAAAGATGTACCTCAAACAGATGTGGGGTGTGTGGAGAGAGAAGCTTACTTACCTTGGCGTAAATCTCGGTGGGACCTCCAAATCTGATACCGCCGTTTACCGGTGACGAGTTCTGCTTCTTCTAATGTTGAAGATTAAGTACTAGAGAAGCACGCCAAGGCAAGCATATTAAGCAGGTTTATTTAAAGGGAATAATACAGACTTCTCCCGGCAGGGAGAAGGGGGCCATGGCTGATGTTCTAAAAGTCCCAAGAAGTGAGCACACCCTGCATCTTTTTTATAGGTTAAAGTCTCTTTTGTTCTCCAGTTCTTTCCCCCCCTTATCTCTCCTTCCTGCCTTCGTGACTAGGCCTGGTTTTGCATTAAGTGAGAAGCCATGGGCAGGGGGAGGGCCAAGGTGATTCAGGCGGGTAAGGGCCAGGGGGCATTAATTAGCAGCTCCTTGTTTGCAGTCCTTGATAAAGGCAAGTAAATTTGGTAATCAATGGGCTCCGGAGATCTTTGATATTCCATTCTTCCAGGGGCAGTCTCCAACTTCCAAAGGCAGATGGCTTCATGGCTTCATTTCCTCGAATTGACCCGATTCCCTATTTCTACACTAACTACCTGTCCTTAATTCTGGCTTCACAACCACAATAATGGAATTCTAATTGTAACAAGTTATTCTATGTATATAATATACTGTTTCAAAATATACTCCACTGTCATGAAATTTTTAAAAATACAGTCAACCATACCCAAACTTAATAGTTCAAACCCTGTAAACATCCTGACCTTTTGTTCTGTTCCAGAAGTGGAAGCAATAGTCAATCTGTTTTTTTAAGAAGCTCTGAAAACCTGTGACTCTGTTTGTTGTTTATGGAAGATCCTGGGCTGTGGTGTGCAGATTCTCACATTTGCACCTGAAGACCCCTAGATGGCGGGAATACACTTTCTTGCCCACTCCGATGGGCACTCTGCAGTCAGTCTTGCTGGTTTCTCTGAGTCCCATCAGAGTCCTTGATAGGTCAACGTGCTAAGGTTGATTTTGCCAAGGTGTGCAGGAAATAATATGCAGCCAAAGACTTTGACTAGAGAGAGCAATGGCATAGTACTGTAGAAGGAAAGACTTTTACAATTTTACAGGTCCCCCTTCCTGTGCAGGGCAGAATAAGGATTTTTCCACAGTCGTAAGTCCTGGGAGTGAAAGAGCTCTGGTCACAGGTCCTGTGACCTGTGTAATACCAACCAGGAGAAGGAGAGGTCATAAGGCAGTGACAGGCTATTTTCTTCTAATGAGAAGTCTAATCTGATCGTAAGGACACCCAGGAAAAAAAAAAGACCTTACTTTTTTTATAATTTAAAGTATTTTTTTAAAAGGTCACTGAGGAGGTAGGAAAAGAACTAGCATTTGGATCTTAGATCCAAATGTATCTCTACACCTGACTATTGTGGCTTTTGTTTGCTTCTGTGCCTCTTCTGTGACCCAAGTTTACAGCCATGACAGAAGAGAATGTGTACAACAGGAACAGTGCATGCACAGTTGCTGCTTTCCAAGTGTAGCAGTCTTCCTACCCTCTCACATCTGACAGCCCTTCTTGTTTCCCAACATTAAGATGGGGAGTGTCTAACACAAAGGAGAGGACTGAGAATGGCCCCATGATCCAGGCCCAGGGGTGCAGGTTATGGATGAATTTCTCTGGTTCTTTTGAGAAGCTTTCTGGTTTGGCATTGTTGTAAGAGTACCTTGGGTTTATTTACACTGATTGTGGTAAGACTCACAGAAACAGATTTGACTGTTGCAGACAGCTGAAGCCAGAATTAGGGACAGGCAGTTAGTGTTGAAATAGGAGATCGGGTCAAATGGTGGAAATGAAGGCCATGAAAGCCATCGGCCTCTGGAAGTTGGAGACTGCCCCTGGGAGAATGGAATGTTAAGGATCTCCAGAGCTCATTGATTACCAAATTTACCCTTGTCAAGGACTGAAAGCAAGGATCTGCTAATTAATGCCCCCTGGGCTCTTGCCTGGCTGAATCACTTTGGCTCTCCCCCTGCCCCATCAGCTTCTCACTTTTTACATCTTACCTGCAAAACCAGGCCTAGTCATGTAGGCAGGAAGGAGAGATGAGGTGGGAGAGAACTGGAGAAAAAAAGAGACCTTAACCTATAAAAGATGTAGGGTGTGCTCACTTCTTGGGACTTTAGAACATCAGACATGAGCATCTTCCCCCTCCCAGGAGAACTCTGTATTATTACTACTTTTAAATAAAACCTGCTTAATATACTTGCCTTGGCATCCTTCTCTAGTGTTCAACTTCAACATTAGAGGGAGCAGAACTCGTCACTGGTAAATGGCGGTATCACAGCTACTGTTTCATTTAAACAATAGTGCAGGGCCATGTGTGAAGCACCCAGATTGGTCAGGAGGCAGAGGGTATGAAAGGTGATAGAGAACATGGGAAAGAGACTTTGTTGTATTTGTGAAAAAAGAAAAGTTGAGGCAGCATAAGCAGGTTTAGGATTAGCATGTTTCAATAATTTCAGTGGACTCTAGAGAAAAAGGATCATTCCTGGTTCTCTGGTACTTGGACCTGGTTTGATTAGGGCAAGTAGATAGTGGCCTGAGAGAGTGGGAGCCCAACTGAGAGAAGATTGGTGGTGGGGGAACTAGATTAATTAATTTTGTACAGTGAACATGCTGGCTAAAAGGCTGACTACTTCTAGTAATTAACTATCTCCAGGAGGATATGCCCTAGGGACAGTGGTACATGCCTGTGATTCAAGTGATTCACAGGATTGAAGCAGGAAGATTGCAAGTTTGAGGCCAGCCTGGGCAATTTAGTGAGACCCTGACTCAAAATAAAATTCAAAAAGGGGCTAGAGAGCTAGTCAGTTTTAGATCAGCTGTAGAATGCTCCTGGGTTTTTTATCTTACCACCTCCACCAACACACACATACACACACTCTCACTCACACAAAATACCCTAGGAAGTCATGCCCTTCAGGGTCTGCAAAGCCCCCACTGTCAAAAAAACAGTACCAACAGTAAAAGGCCAAGTAAACACAAGCACTTTCCACCTACATAAAGGAGGTTATTGTCTCTGCAGGTGTTCCTAGTAAGCCTGCTCTCTGCTTCCTCAGGCCAGGGCCTGTTTTTATGGTCTTCTAGATCACATGCTTTATGGACACTAAGCAGACTTCTGGATGACTGGAGAGCAGAAGCACTCTTTGTTTCAATGTACCATCTTTCAGTTTGGCATAAAGCTGGGCCAGCAGAGCAGAGAAGGCAGATTCCTGTCAACACTTTGTCCTTTGACACTTAAACTGTCAGGAGGAGATGTCTGCACAGAGTGGGCTCAGGATGTTTTGGACAAGGGCAGATTTCTCAGATACAGTAATAAGGGAAGTGGGATGGTTTTGTGTGACATTGTGTCTCACTGGAGCTTATATCCTCTCTCATGGGGAATTGGAAGGGGAAATAAAGCATCACACAGAGTGCATGGGATCAGGTTTTTTTTTTTTTTTTTTGCACTTGGCATGAGACCTTCCCAGGACACAAGTTCCAGCATGGGGCAGTGTATTCTGGTGGCCTGCATGTTAGTTTGTATGTGTCTGTGTGTGTGTGTGTGTGTGTGTGTGTGTGTGCATGTGCATGCAGGTCAAGTGCTTAATGACTCATTGTGCATGTTTGGGATAGAGAAAGAGGAGACTACTTTCTCAGTTGGGGGTTACTGCTTAAGAGGAATCTTGCCTGATGTTGAAGAAAGGGCATCTAGCTCAGCATTAACAACTGGACTTCAACTGGAAAAATTCTGGAAGGATGGTAAAACTCCTAACAAAGAGACTGTAGCACAAGAATCAAACCCAAATTAGTAATTCTCTTCCTCCAGGCTTGACGTTTCTTCTGGGAATATGCTGTGTGTCTCCCTCACCCACTTATTTTTTTCTTTCCTCCCTTCTTCCCTACTATGAGATAATCACTATGCTCGAAGCATTGGAGACAAAATAATGAACTAGAAAATGCCCAGTAACTTCCTAGGTAGCATTTATAATCAAGGCCAGGTTTTTTCAGCATCAGCAGGATTAACATGAGAAACTAGATACTGCTTTGTGATGAGGGGCTTCCCTGTGCCTGTTGATGTGTTTAGTAGCACTCCTGGTCCTTACCTACTAGATGTCCTAGCACTGAACCCTGCAAATTTGGACAATCAAAAATGCCTCTAGCCAGGACCCATGTTCTCTAGGTGTGATCATTGCCCTAGCTGAGAACTGCTGACCAGTGTGGCAAACAACTAAGGGCATGCCTGTGGTAGAGTTTGCACAGATGTCTCTATGCCTACCGGGGTTCTTCTCAGGGGTCTGCTACTGCTCACAGAGATCAGGGTAGTGGGACTTGCAGAGGGTTTTAGTACATGTCTGTTGGGAGACAGAAATTGATGAAAAGCTACCAAATAAAACCCCAGGCAAAAAGAGGCTTCATCTTAATATCACAATGAGTTACCAAAGAGACATTTCAGTGACAGTAAAAATCAGTAAAGTCAGTGGAGGTATCTGTGAATAAATTAAAGATTAAAATGGCCTTCCCTGTTATTCTCTTTCAATCATTCCTTCTGAACTAACTGCAGGATGGGAGAAATTGTGTGTTTGGTGGCAGGCCTGCATCTTGAAGTTTTTCTACTTTTCAAATAGAATTCTAATTTCCTGTGTGTCTCTGTGGCTCCTTAAAGAGGAGTCAAAGAAATGACTGCAAATAACTGTCTTTGTGCCTGAAACAGGGGTCATACTCAACTTTTCCCAAATATTTCACCCTGACACTTGTTGATTATATGTGTCTATTTCCAATGACACTCAACAGAAGGACACCATGTGACTCCAGAACCTAGTACAGAAGTTACTGTCAATTTCCCTATCTGTTCCTCACTATTCAGCTGAGTATCTTTCTGTTCTACTCTATAATATTGATGGGTTAATTAATAAAACTGCTATGACTCAGATACAAGTTGTCCCCCAAAAGCTCAAGTGTGAGACAATGCAAGAAAGTTTAGAGATGAAATGATTGGAACATAAGAGTCTTAACCTAATGGATTAATCCACTTGAATGGAATAACTGGGTGGTAACTGTAGGCAGTTAGGATGTGGTTGGAAGCGGTGGACCAATGGGAGCTTGCCTTTGGGTTTATATTTTGTCCCTGGGTGAGCAGAGTTCATTCTCTGCTTCCTGATAACCATGTCCTGGACTACTTTTCTCCTCCACAGCCTTCCACCAAGTGTTCTGTTTAATTTATGGTCCATAGCAATGGAATTGGTCATCTATAGACTGAGACCTCTGAAATCATGAGTCTCATATAAACTTATCCTCCTCAATTGTTTTTTACCAGTTCTTTTGGTCACAGTGATGTACAGACTGACAAACCCCTGCAAGAAAGGAGTCCTTTTTAATGTAAGTCTCAGGATTATGCAATAACAGGATTATGCAATGATTCTGAAAGAAGACCACTCATTAAATTCCCTAAAGATTTCTACTCAGAAAATGAGGTTCTATCTTGATTCTCCTGTAAAACAGGTAGAACCAGAGAGTGTTCTGTTGCTAATTCCTCACAGTCATGCCTAGCAGTGTAAAATACCCAGAAGAAATCTGTTTCTTTGTGTATTTTAAATTCAATTCTAACTTAGGAAAGAAGCATCTTCACTCCTTTGCAAGAATCTATATTTTAATTGTTTCACCCTGTGTTCATTGAACACAGACAATATTGCTCAATTATAGCTGTTTATCAGTGTCCACAGGGAACTGATTCCAGGATCACTAGTGGATACCAAAGATAAAGTCCCTTATGTAAAATATTAATTTACATATTACCTCAGTAAATCATTTTTTATACCTTCAATTATCTCTAGATGATTTGTAATACCAAATATGATATAAATGCAAAATAAGCAGTTGTTATACTGTATTGTATTAGGGAATAATAATAATAGGGGAAAATAAGTCTACATGTATTCAGTACAATGTTTTCCTCTCAAAAGTTTCAGTCTGTGGTTGGTTGAAACTGGGGATGCAGGACCCACCTATAATATGAATATCATTAACCAATAAAAAGAGCAGTATAAAATTTTGAGACGCTCATGCTTTGCTAAGTGCAAAGCAAAGTTCTCTTTTGCAATGACCTCTCCTCTACTTGGAGTCATTAAATGAAGGTTGATTCCTTTGTCTTTCAGTCATTCTTATGGTTGCTATTGCCCAAGGATGAAAGCATTCTTGATGAAAGTATAGAGCCTCCTGGATGTCTCTTGTCTTTTGGTGTGTGCTGCCCTTTAATCTTATTTTCAAAATGTTTCTTTTTCTTCTTACTCTGGTCATATAGTGGCATTGTACTTCCTGAGCCCTTTATGACTGGATCGTGTGAAGTGATAAGGTCAGGCCAGTGATTGTGCACAGAGCATGTCACCTACACACTGGATATTTCACTGCCAATATTAACCCCTCACCCCATTCCACTGGTGTTTGGTACCACTTGAGATGGTCATTGTTTTGTTAGCCAAAATCTCTCAACAGAGTTTTCTTGCTAGCTATCAAAGGGCGTGAAAACATGGTTTTCAGTCCTTGGAGATTTGGGAATTGCTTTTCACTACAGCACCACCTAGCATGCACTGATACATGGTGGTATCGTTTTTGGCAACTTAATGTTTACCATAAATTTTCTTACTTAGAGGCAGTGAAATTACCTTCCTGAATAACCATTCTACATTCCTTGAGGATTTTTTTTTTTTTTTTTTTTTTTTTTTTTTTTGCTATTGGCGTATTGGAAGGCCAGAATTTATTTTTTCTTTCAAGATTGGGAAGTATGGAACTGTGGTCCAATAATATTTGGAAAATCAGTTTAGTTTTCTGATATCTGAGATTGACTTGTAAACTTAGTAATGTTTGTTCTTTCTCCCTTGGAAATGGGTGCCTCAGTGGTTCATGGTATTCAGTTGCAGGACTTTGAAATTCTGGTAATAGCTACAACCTTACAGAGTATCAACTATGTGCCAGACACTGAGTATACCTTATTTCTGATTACGATTACCTCTATAAGTAGGCCATATACAGTATTCCCATTTTCAGAGGGTAAAAGTGAGGAATAAAATGCTTATAATTTGCATAAACTCATTTTGCTAGTGGAGTCAAGATTTGACCCCAAATCTGAATGCAATGGTCCATGTTATTTCTATTGCTTTAGCCAGTTCTTTGCAAATTTCTTGAAATGGGATGAAAGATTCTTCAGGGATATTATCCTTGACATTATTAGAAACTATATATTCTGTGTTGGGTTGGATCCCACATTCTTATTCATTCATTCAATCATTCATAAATTCACTCATTTATATATTCATTCAGTCCTTCAATAGGCTCTGTCGAGAATCTATCAGGTTCTGGGTTTTGTTGTGGGCTAGATTTAGATGTGAACCTGTTATGATTCCTACCTTCAACTGCAATAGAATTACAACCTTAAGGGGAGACTTAAGGGGAGAGAAACACATAAACACACACACACATGGTGTTATGGGTATGTCTAGGGAAGTAAGGGCATAATGAGATACCTCCTGATGAATACAGGGTTTGCAGTGGTAGCAGAGAGAGTTCTAGAGATTTCTGACTTCTATCTCCCTTTGAGAATCTTATATACAAAGCCCCCATGCCACTGAACCCACAGTCTGGAGATAAATACCATTATACCTGCCATGATGCTTGTTTCTGAAGGTCACAGTGTCAATGGCTTCTATATCCCTTCCTCTTCTCTAGAAGGTGCCTCCTTGTTCCTTTTCAATGCTCTCTCTGAAGTCATCTTTTCCAATTTCTTCTACCAGCAGGTTAATATCCCCTCTTAAAAATAGTGGGATAAAATCCTAGGTCTTTGTGGGGCATAAACAGACTTTCCCAAAGTCAGGCCTGTCACTTGCTCTTCATAGCCTGGGTCGTTTGCAGAACTTAACAGTGGGGGAAAAGTGAAAATAACCCTTGGATTGTATGCTCCTAAGATGGATAATTTGAGCATAAATAGCTTTGTAACTCTGGGGAGTAAAAATAACATTAGTCTTATGTGTAAAAAGTATAAGCCAGGCTTGACATGTTTGTTTCTTGTGTTCAAATCCCTCAGACCAAGCAGCATGTTTGAGTCAGAAATTGTACTGATTGATGACCTGTCAGTACTGGTGGTGGGTATAAATACTAATAACCGACAGAACATTGGCTCAAATGCGTCAACCCCATGGTGTTTCACCATCCACTTCTTATGGTGTGGAAGTGCTTTGGGAGTAAGTCATACATAACTAGACCCACAGGTTCTCCAAATCCTGACAGTGCTTCTACAATCCAGGCTTTGGAAATGCCTCTCTTCCAAGGAACTAAAGGAAGATTTTCCACGAGGTCTCTAAATCCTTAAGATGAGGAAACAGGAAGGCAAGAAAGAGATGGGGGGAAGGCATTAGACCAAGAGAATTCTTGAGGAATCCCTAAGGACCATGACCTTGACCTGATACTAATGTTTAATCAGGTGCTTAGAGCAAAGCACTTGAGAAAAATCTTAAAAATGTACATGAGTGATGAAAGGCCTTGGATGGACAAGGCTGCTGTTGCCTAGAAGGATTGACTTATGAAATTTCCCTTATAAATCTGTTTTTACACAGCTGCCACACCATGCATGCTAGCCACTTCCTGTGTCTGCCATGGGGTCTGGTCTGAGGTTCATGTTAGCAAGAATGGTTTTCATGGGCTGTCTGTGCATATTCAGTTGCTCTTCCTTCTTTCTATAGGACCTAATTTTGTCAATCCCTAATGGTTCAGCTGTGGGAGGCAGAAAATGTATTTCATGTTGCAGTCTGTGCTGAGCTGAGTCCAGGGTGAGCTTATAATCTACTCAGGTACAATTAGAAATATCCTGGAAATCACTGATGTGGGAGACGTTCTCTCTTCTGCAGGGTGAGAGCAGTCTACCTTCCAGTCCAACTGGATGTATGGCACACCTGTTTGATGAAAGATTGCATATGGCAGCTGTTTTTGGACCTCCAGAGGACCAGAATTACAGCAAACTTAAGATAGTGGATGGCAAAATATGATCCTTGGAGATGATGTTGTGTTGACAGATAAATACCCTCCTGGGACACTATCATGGGAGTAGTCAAACTCTGTATTTATTTTATTTATTTATTTTTATGTGGTGCTGAGGATGAAACCTCGTGCTTCACACATACTAGGCAAGTGTTCTACCACTGAACTTCAGCCCCAGACTCAAGTTCTGTGTTTTAAACCAGTTGGGATTGAATTTTCTGTTTCATTATATAGTAGACACCTGAGCCATGGTTTTATATACTTCTGTCTCATTGAATCATATCCCTAGAAATTTATTTGAAAGATTAATTTGACCTTCCTGGGAGGAAGGTGCTTGAAATGCAAAGAAAGTTGTTATTGCATCTCTGATGTAATCCATGCGCATTATGCATGAGACAGAATCTTGGACTTTTCTTCCTGGGAGTATAGTGAGTGACATATCATGTTGATGGCACCTAAGTCTCCTGTCCATCAGTGGGGATGCTTCTGAATGAATCCTCCTAGCTTTTCTACCAGGCTTTGTTTACAGGCACCAGCAGATATTTCACAGTGACCATTCCTGTTTGCTGGAGTTAGCCTGGCACTGAATGTGTGTCCTTAGGCAAGTGACTTCACCACTTCCAGTCTCTACTCATTTGTGACCCCAGAAGGTGATTATGAGAAAAAAATGAAATGGAAGAGAGTCTGCCCCATAGTAAGCATTCCGTAAATGCCATTTTCCTTCACTGTTCTCCCAGGTTTTTGTCAAGAGATGCATAGAAAAAATTTCCTTATTTTGGAGACTCACATACATGACAAAACATTAGACATTGTCACTCTGATAAATCTGTCTCTTTCTCATCCTACCCACAGAGTTGGCTCTCCTCAGGAAGCCCAGCATCAAAAAGTAGTTGCAGGACTTCTGCATGCATTTCCAATTATAACATTCAGGTTCAATGAAGTCTCAAGTGACTAAATATTTGGGCATTGAACAAAATTAGAACCCCAAGTCTGGTTGTCTTAAGATATGTTGACACATGCCCCCCTGTTTAAAAACCTGCAAGGATTTAATTCTGCCAAGTAACTGTAACTAAATGTTTCCCAGGCATCCAGTGCTGTTGTTTGATTAGGTTAAGCCAATGTTTTAGAGTGATTGACTTACTAATTTCACAGTTGGCCAGGAAGCAGCATTTGCAGTGTTCATAATGGACTTGTTCACTTTGGAAATATCCTCATGCCAGCCCCATAGAGACAAGGCTCCTTATCCACACATGTGGGACATACCCCCAATTAAGCAAAGCACCAGCCACCCAGAAAACACCAATGGATCTAGTAGGAGTCCTTGTTGGGCTCCTAGCTCCTAACTAGTACAAACATCTTGGGTTCAAAGTATTAGACCATTTCATTGGATCATAGTCCACATTGCTTTCTCTTCCTTGCCCCTGTTTTTACCAATCCCCTATTACACAGCTCCTTCCTTGCCAAATACAGTTCTTTCTTTGAGCTTGGGTTCATTCATGTAGATGAAAATAAAACACCATAATAAATCATAAAATCATTATATGATTAAACTCACTGACTTCAACTAACCCTGGAAATTTGCTTAATGTTCACTTTTGACCTTCCTTGAACTCCTCAATATTGTTCTCCTTCAAATTCTACTGAGATGAGCTGATTTTGATATGGTACTTGGTACTTTGTGAGGCACAAGACATGACTTGGAATTCAGAAAATGATTGCTAGTACTGGAGTTCTGAGTACAGATGGGGGTGATTTGGGGAGGTTCTGGCAATGGAATTGGGGAGGTTGTTTCTTTCCTGAAGTTTAGTCTATGAAATGCTGGTGGGAATCTTGAGGGATATTATTACCTGGACTGTTCAAATTTTTGACTTTGCCCTTGGTGTCTATTATGGGCTGAATTGTGTGTTCTTAAAATTCATATGTTGAGCAGGGCATGGTGGTAAGTGCCTGTAATCCCAGTGGCTCAGGAGACTGAGGATGGAGTATTCCAAGTTCAAAGTCAGCTTAAGCAATTTAGTAAGACTGTGCCTCAAAATAAAAAATAAAAGGGATTGGGGATGTTGCTCACTGGTTAAACAAAAAAAAATTTTTCTTCATATATTGAATTCCTAACACTCAGCATCTTAAAACATGGCTGTATTGGAGTTGAGGCCTTCAAAAATGTGATTAATATTAAATAAGTTTAATGGTTGAACTCTAATCCAATATGACTGGTGTCCTTGTAAGAAGACAAAGTTTTGGCACAGACATGTATAAACATCAGATCACATGGAGTCATAGGGAGAAGCAGAAAAGGGCCATGTACAAGTCAGTGAGATGTCTCTGAAAGAGCAAACCCTGCTAATTCCTTGTCTTTGGATTTTCCAATCTCCAGAACAGTGAGAAAATAAATTTTAGTTGTTCAAATAGCCCAGAGTGTGGTACTTTCTTATAGCAAGCCCAAGATAATAGATAAAAACTACACCTCCTTCCCTGCCTCCCTGCTAGCCTGAGTGTTGAAGGCAGAGGTGGGAAAAAGGGAACCCTTGGACTGATTATGATTGAAAAGATGAAGTGTTTGGAAAGTTGCCTGATAAAAAGGGAGCACTGAATATTAGTAGTTTTATTCACTTGCTCTAGCTGTAGAAAAATTGTCACACACTTGATGCTTTCAAATGGCCCCTTTACATTGTTCTTTTATCTGGGGTTGTACATTGATGGATTCATCCAACCATCCATGGGGCAAAAATATTTGAAAATAATGGCCCTCTGCTGAACAAATAACCAATTTTTTGTCAATATTCCATAAGCGATACAGTACAACAAAAATTTACACATCATTTATATCATATTAGTTAGGGAAAGGAATTCAGAGATGATTTAAAATATATGAAAGGTTGCATGTATTTTGCAAATACTATATCACTTTTTATAAGCAACTTGAACATCTATCAATTTTGGTAACTGAAGTGGGTGCTGAAACCAATTCCCCAAGAAGACTGAGGGGTGACTCTGTTGGCTCATGGTTCTGTAATTCAAATTATGGGTGTGGCATGACAGGATTCTCTGCTCATGCACTTGGCAAGGCAGCCTCCCTGAACCTGGGAAGAGTCATCTTTTATGCTCAGTACCTGGTGTTTTCTACTTTTAAGTCCTGGGCTGCACTTAGTTCCTGGAGGTCACCCACATTCCTTGCTACATGTGGCGTCCTCAATCTTCAAAGTATTGAATCTCCACACTTGGAATGTCTTTTGTCAAGAAGATCCCAGGCTCCTCTAAAAGTGCTGATGAATAGGCCAGGCTCACAGGGGAAAGTCCCCTTCCTTAAGGCCAGTTGTTCTAGGACATTAATTGCATCTGTGGAAACTCTTCTCGGCAGCATGTAGATTAGTGTTGGATTAAATTTGTGGGAGAAGATGTGGATACCAGGTAGAAGGATGCTTAGGGTGATCATAATTCTTTGTTCATCACAGTAGTTCCTATTCTGTGTGTATCATCCTCCAATGGGGACCTCTTTTCAGGAGAACACTGCTTACCTCTGAACAACCCCACTGCAGCCAGGGCTACTGTGACATGAAGTACGAGGGAGCTAGTCCCTTTAACTTTTGCCTTAGTCTGTTTTATTTTGCTGTGACTAAATTGCAGAGACAGACTAGGTAATGTATAAAGAATAGAGGTTTTCTTAGCTAATAGTTCCAGAGGATGGGAAGTCCAAATGGTGAAGCCTTTATGCTGCTTCATCCCACAGCAGAAGAACAGATAGTAAACAGGAATAAGAAAGCAGGAGGGACAGTGCTTGCTTTATAATAATCCACTCAATGACATTAGTCCATTCATTTGTGAGGAGACCTCAAACTGCAGCCACCTCTCAAAGGCCCCACCTCTTCACACTATCAAATTGACAAACAAATTTCACAAGAATTTTGAAGGGGACATCGTAGCTGTCTTTTGTGTGCCTTCTGCTGACCTACTGGGAAGAGGTTTATAATATTCCCCACTTTTGCTACCAGTCATTTCACCCCTTGCTTGATTATATCACCCATTCCTGGTTGATTATGTCACCCATTCCTGGTTGATTATGTTACCTCTTTTGCCTTTAGGGGTAACACCCCACACGAGCCATAGTCATGACTGTGCTTGGCCCCAGGTGCCTTAAATTGGAGAAGCCATAAGCTTTACCTCTGGTTCTGTGGTATGGGAAGGAGCCTTGGAATGACAGTCAGAGGACATAGGCTGAAGTTATTGGTAGTCCCCATATATCAACCTCCTGACCTCCCTTATAAAGGGAAAATAATAAAACACACTTTCACAGCTGTGATAAGTACTCCACAGGAAGAGGTACATGAACACATTTTGCTTATTATAAAACATCAAACGGATGTAAAATAATATTTTAAACCATTTGGGCTTTAGGTGTTCTAATATGTGTACTTTGCAGCTTGGATTAGAGAAACCTAGACAACTTTCATATTTGTTTTTGTTTCTTTGCCAGGAAAGGCCCTATCATTTGCACAAATCTCAATAATCTTCTAAATTCTTCCTCTTGTCTGTACTCAGTGAATTCTGGAATCTTCCCTAAACTGTTGCGGAAGCCTAAGGTTGGCTCATAGATGGAGCTGGAAAGTTTCTCAAGACTCCACCTGATGGATGTGATAGTGTGCCACAAATTGGGCCTGCTCCAGCTCCTCTCCTTCAGATTCCTAGGGCACTGGCCTGAAAGAGTCCATTTTGTGCTGAAACTCAAAGACCCTAAGCAAGTTTCCCAGTAATCTGTTTGATGCCCCACTTTGAAGAAAAGCCAAGTAATGTGAGCCTAGAAGTCAGCCCTATTTCTTGTGGGCTTTCAGGAACGCTGCTGGCTCTAGCCAGGCAGGTTGCATAGGTTCTTACCCAATCTGCTTCCCCCTCCTTCTTTTCTCTGCCGTTTCATTCAAGCTGATTCCACATGGTCTCAGGTAGATGTGGTGGCCACATCTCTGTGCTGTCTTGTAACTCAATTTATCAAGAAAGATTTCCACAGGTTTCTACCAGAACTTGGAAAGATTAATCTTATATCTGGGATCTGGGTTTTGCCCTGTTGAGTCTAACTATACCCAGGGCCAAAACTGTACCCTGTCCTATTGACCAACAGAGGTGAGAATTACTTCAGGATATGCCTTCTATAGCCTGGGGTGACATTTTACTTTTTTATGGCCCTGGATTATCAGCCCATGAATTTACTTGAGAAAGGAATCAGCTCAACAGTAAAAAGAATGCATTTTCCTCTTAAGAAAGACATGGTGTTGACTTGCTTTTCTATATCATCAGGTGTTTTCTATAACATCAGGTGTTGGTGATACCGCCGTTTACCGGTGACGAGTTCTGCTCCTTCTAATGTTGAAGATTGAACACTAGAGAAGCACGCCAAGGCAAGCATATTAAGCAGGTTTATTTAAAGGGAATAATACAGACTTCTCCTGGCAGGGAGAAGGGGGCCATGGCTGATGTTCTAAAAGTCCCAAAAAGTGAGTGCACCCTACATCTTTTATAGGTTAAAGTCTCTTTTGTTCTCCAGTCCTCTCCCCCCCTTATCTCTCCTTCCTTCCTGCCTACATTACTAGGCCTGGTTTTGCATTAAGTGAGAAGCCATGGGCAGGGGGAGGGCCAAGGTGATTCAGGCAGATAAGGGCCCAGGGGGCATTAATTAGCATCTCCTTGCTTGCAGTCCTTGATAAAGGCAGGTAAATTTGGTAATCAATGGGCTCCGGAGATCCTTGACATTCCATTCTTCCAGGGGCAGTCTCCAACTTCCAAAGGCAGATGGCTTCATGGCTTCATTTCCTCGAATTGACCGGATTCCCTATTTCTACACTAACTACCTGTCCTTAATTCTGGCTTCATTGGCACAGAATTCTCTACCTGATATTAATCACATATACACATGAAGAGACACACATAAGTATAAAAGACACACAGTGCTTTAGCTGGCCTGCCTAGTAAATGATACAGTATGCCTGTGTGTGGGATTGGGGACATTCTCCTACATGCAGACATGCTAGAGGTTCAGAAACTCAGAATCATGGGAAGACCTCCAACTCTCTGTTCAATGTGAGTGGCCACACCCAGTCACACATATGTGGATTTAACAACACCATGCACTGCACATGTGCATTTTGCCACCCAACATCTTCATTTCTCAGCAACTTTGTTTCAAACTTGTGAAATCTGCTTTAGATGTTGAAGGCTAAGCTCACTCCATAGAGGGTTTTTATTTTTAATTTTATATTTTTTGTATGTATGTATTTATTTATTTTTTCATATTAAATATATATAGCTTTAGGATTTTTTGTAGTGGGAATTTAACCCAGGGGTGCCCAGCCCTTTTTATATTTTATTTAGATACAGGGTCTCATTAAGTTGCTTAGGGCCTGGCTAAGTTGTTGAGACTGTCTTTGAACTCCTGGTCCTCCTGCCTTAGCCTTCTGAGCCACTGGATTTTCAGGCAAGTGCCCCCACTCCCAGCCATTTTGACATAATTATAACACATAGAATATGATTTGTCCTAATTCTGTATCAGGTACTTACCTTTACATACCCCTGCCTATCCCCCTGTTCCCCTTCCTCTACTTATCTTTCTAATCTTTATTTACATTTGCTTTTTATTTAGTGTGAAAATTCACTGTGGTATATTCATATATGTACATAGGAAAATTATATCAGATTCATTCCACTGCTCTTCCCTTATCCTGTTCCTCCTCCCTCTCCCTCAACCCACTTCTTTTCCAATGATCTTTCTTCTATTTTGATGGAATCCCGCCCCCCGCAATTTCTTTTCTCTCTCTTCCTTATTTTAGATCACCTTCCATATATCAGAGAAATCTTTCGATGTTTGACTTTCTGGGTCTGGCTTATTTCACTGCCATTATACTCTCCAGTAACATCCATTTACCAGCAAATGACCTAATTTCATTCTTCTTTATAGCTAAATTATGCTCCATTTTGTATATGTACCACATTTTATTTATCCATCAATTGAAGGAAATCTGGGTTTGTTCCATAGCTTGGCCATTGTGAATTGTGCTGCCATAGATCTTGATGTGAATGCATTCCTATGGTATGCTGATTTTAGATGTTTTGGATAAATACTGAGGAGTGGACAGCTGAATCATATGGGGATTCCAATCCTAGTTTTTTGAGGACACTCCATACTTCCAGAGTAGTCATTTGTACTATATTAAAATCCAACATATGATGAGTGACGTGTGAAAAAAAAAATCCTGTGAACTCTTTTTGCTAACACTAAATCATGAGAAAATTTGTCTTAAGTGACTAAAGGAGCACAAGACATTGACAAAGGAGGGTGCTGTCTATCTGAGGTTATGGGGAAAAATTAACATAATCCTTCATTGTTTGAATATTACAGGGTGCACAGTCTTTATGAATATTGCCTTGCCTTTAAAGTCTCCTATTGGGTTATTTAAAAGAGACTGAGGTCAGAGGATCAAAAGTTCAAAGCCATCTTTAGCAACTTAGCCCAAGGCAATCCAGCAAGCACCTGTCTCAAAATAAAAAGGACTGGGGATGTGGCTCAGTGGTTAAGTGCACCTGGGTTAAATTAATAGTACAGAAAAGAAAAAGAAAGAAAGAAGAAAGAAAGAAAGAAAGAAAGAGAGAGAGAGAGAGAGAGAGAGAGAGAGAAAGAAAGAAAGAAAGAAAGAAAGAAAGAAAGAAAGAAAAAGAAAGGAAAGAAAAAGAAAGGAAAGAAATAAAAAGAAATACACCTTTAGTTGTTTCCACTTGTCTTCATCCTCTTGTGACAAAAAGGTTCCCTTGCATTGAATGCGTCTTGGCATGTACACAGTTTACCTTTGTTGGTCAGGTGTGTGTGTGGGGGTTTCTTCTCATCTCCTGCGTCTGAAGTAGTGTGAATTTTACCCTCCAGTCCTAGAAACTTTCCATCCTGCCCTCCCCTCCAGCTGACTTTCTTACATCTCAACTCATTTTACATTTAAAGCTAAATGCTATGTTTTGAAAAGGAACCATTTCTATTTCTCACAAATTTCATATTAATTTTAAACTATCTCAGGAGACATGCATGTATTTTAAAGACACTCCAACAGAGATCTCTAGGTAAACAGATGTATGCTTCCTCCATGGGTGAAAATGCCTCTCAATCTTGGAAGCCCTGTTCAAGGGCATCCTTAAGAGCTGTGCTCCTCTGTTAAAGGAATAAAGTGAGCATTACACTGCTTCTACTGCCCTGTTGCCCCCTCCCATAAAGTGAATAGTGCATGCTTCCTCTACTTTTCCCTGAAGTAATGGACTCAATAACGGGGGTTAGCTAGCTGAGGGTTGCAAACCAACAAAAATGACAGCCAGGCTTGCTTCTCCCTTCTAAATTCAGTTTTCATGCCTGCACACTATGCAGAATTTCCTTCTATTTGGTTCTTCATGACCATTGATAAAGTCAGAAAAAACTTTGGCTTCATTACAGTTTTTCATGAATATCTCTCTCTCTCTGTGTGTGTGTGTGTGTGTGTGTGTGTGTGTGTGTGTGTGTGATTATTGATATATAAATTAGCATTTACTGTCTACCACATGGTGAAATTTGATGTTTGAAGTGATTGTTGACAATATTAATATCTTTTTTCTCAGTGCTGGGAATTGAACCCAGGGTCTTGCACATGTAGACAAATGCTCTGAGCTACATCCCTAGCTCCAAACTGCTCATATCTTACATGAAATTCACAATTATTGCAAATAAACCCAGACTGCAGCAAGAATTTGAACATGTTTAGCCAACCTCTAGGAGCCAGGAAAAATGGTGTTGAAAAACACATACAGCTGGCATTTCTCCAGCTCTGGCCTCCAGTGGGAAATTGGGATCAGAGGCATCTCTTCACCTTTTTTACCCTCCCCTCTCTTTATCCCCAGTTATTTGTATTTCTAGAATGCAGAGAAGGTGGGAGGATTTATAGGAAATATAGGCAAGTGCTTAACGGGTTATGCCAGTCAGGTGGTTAGTTGATGATCCAATGTGTTTCAGTGGCATAAGCATCAATTTATAATTAAATGTTTGCACATGTATCTTATTGCCTATGCGAAATTATTCCTGACTAGCAAGGTTGAGTCTTCAAAATAATAAGGAGTGTATGTAGAGAAAGTAAAATGATTACTATAGAGGAACAAATTTGAATACCCAACATCTCATATAAGTTCTTTTTTTTTTTTGATGATAGAAACTGAACCCGGGGGAGCTTAACCACTGAGCCATATCCCCAGTTCTTTATTTTGAGGCAGAGTCTCACCAAGTTATAAATACTTGTTGAATTGATTTCAATCCGGTGTTTCCTGATTTCTCTTACACTCTGGTGCTCTCTTAGGTGGAATGTTTTGTGATGTCAAGAATTTCCAACAGTTAGTGACACTTGTCCTGAAGGAAGCAGACACATCAGGAAACATCCCCTTGAGCCAGCTTTCAGCAGGTTCTTTATCTCAGGCGTGACCACCTTGCCTCAGCCTAGTTTTGCAATCAAGCTCATTAACAATGTCCCATCTTCTTGTGGAACTTCCCACAGTGCAGAAGGTGAGCCGCAGCTGCAGAACCAGTCTGAATGTTGACAGCACCCCGGTTTCTGTTCTTCAGGGATGAGACTCCCTCCTCAGTCCAAATGGCCTGCTCCAAGACTCCCATTAACCAAAGCTTGTAGCCACCCCCCTGAAGCCCCGTTAGCTTCAGGACATCATTAGCTGGCACTCTGGTCACAGCAGCATATACAACAGAACAGAGAATGGGAGAAAAGTGTTGTGAATAGAGAAGAAAGCCTAAAAATTCCTGCATGCCAGACAAGGATTAAGCTGTTTGCTCATGAAGTTCCCGCTGAGCAAGGTTGTAATTGAAATGTACACTTTGCAGAGTTTATTGAGTCCTGGAGCCACTTGTAACTAAACTGGTCACCTCATGTGTCATTATGTTTCAAATGAGGTAAGGGATTACCTTTCACAGAAAATCTCCAGAAAGCAAAACCAAATGCCCAGAGCCTGGGGAAGCTGGCATCTCATTCTGGAAATGTCCCCCCTCAACAATTAAATGACTCTTACCCTATTATGCATGGAAAATTGGGTGATCTGGGAAACAAAAGGAAGGACTTTTACTGCTTGGAGATGAGCACAGGGAGATCACCAAGAAGCCAATTACTCAAGTGCAGCACAGATATCTCGGAAATAATGTTATTGTTTCCTAAAATGGATATTTTTTATTTAAAAATCTGCTTTCTCTGCAGTAACTCTCAATGTAGCTGTAATTAATAATATTATAAATTTAATAAAGACCCGTTGGAATCCCCCTGCTGCTTCATGAAATTGAATTAAGGTGAAGTTAAACATTAAATCTGTAGAGGAAGTCAGTAATTATGTAAAATTATGCACAGATTTTGAGCTAAATAAGTGGAACAGACTGATGCTCTGAGACAAGTCTTGCTCTGGGCATTTGGACTTGGTGAACTTGAATGTTGGAAAAGTTTGCTAAACAGGGAATCAAATCTACCTTAGTCCCAACTCCAGTTTTATTATTTTTTTCCTAAATTAAATTCTGTCAGCATTGTAAGCACATGCTGTGGCCAGCTCTGCAGGCTACTTTCCTAATATTTGTTCTCATTTTTCATTAGCAACATTTATTTTCAGTGAGACAACATACAGACCAAAGGATATATAGTCATCCCTTGGTAGCTGAGGGGGATCAGTTTCAGTGTTAAAGGACTGTGGCCTTCTTGAAAAAAGGCAGCACAAAGGCGCACTTCAAGCCCTGATTCTTTCAATCAAGTCAGAAAGATTTCAGACATGTTACTCAGAGTAACAGGCACAAATTTATTAGAAGGAAGAAGAGAAGGGAAATGGAGAAAGTGGGTCCTCTCAGAGAGAAAAGGGAAAATATGCTTATCCTGCCCCCCAGTGTTGTTGTGAATCCCAAAGAAATTTCCAGATAGTACCTCTCTTGACTTTTGATTGAGAGCATGAAGACATCACTGTCTAGTCACCTGTGTCATGAAAATTCTAGGTCATCCTGGATCATGCTGATACCGGCCGTTTACAGGTGACGAGTTCTGCTCCTTCTAATGTTGAATATTGAACACTAGAGAAGCACCCCAAGGCAAGCATATTAAGCAGGTTTTATTTAAAGGTAATAATACAGACTTCTCCCGGCAGGAAGAAGGGGGCCATGGCTGATGTTTTAAAGTCCCAAGAAATGAGTGCACCCTACATCTTTTATAGGTTAAAGTCTCTTTTGTTCTCCAGTTCTCTCCCACCTTATCTCTCCTTCCTGCCTATGTGACTAGGCCTGGTTTTGCATTAAGTGAGAAGCCATGGGCAGTGGGAGGGCCAAGGTGATTCAGGCAGATAAGGGTCCAGGGGGCATCAATTAGCATCTCCATGCTTGCAGTTCTTGATAAAGGCAGGTAAATTTGGTAATCAATGGACTCTGGAGATCTCTGACATTCCATTCTTCCAGGAACAATCTCCAACTTCCAGATCCCCTATTTCTACACTAACTACCTGTCCTTAATTCTGGCTTCAATGCTGAGTGGTTCTATTTGAATTCTTAACCATAAGTTATTACAGATTTTATGGTTAGGATGAATTATCTTTATCTCTCTCAGTTTCAGGATCTAGTTTGTGGAAAGTGTTACAAGAATCTCCCTGTAATGTATAAAGTTGCTTCCCCGCCCTTTCCATTGCAGCCATTTTCCCCGCCTCCCAACAACTTGTCAATCTGTGAACATCCTAGCTAGCTATTGGTTCATCAGTCAGCTTGCAAGTATCCTTCTCCATTATTGGTTCCCTGTTAGCCCAGCGGAATTCAACTGCCATCTTTCCTCTATTGCTTCTCTCTCCTACACACTTGCTTTTCCTCCTCCTCACTTTCCACTCTCTCTAGCATGCGCCCTTTCTCTTTCCCTTTCTTTTCCTCTCATTTTCTTTCTTACCCTGCAGGGAGACACTCTGTTTGCTTAATAAATTCCCTTATGTGATTTCCCATGTCTGGCGTGGTTTCGTGGGATTCTTTACACTCCCCTTCAAATTAATTTGGGTTGCTCTTATAGACATTACATCAGGCCTGCATTTCTTCTGCAGGTAACAGGTAGTTTGCTGAGGATTGTGACATGTCCTATCCAATTAAACCAGGCAGGGCTGCAGGTAAATTGCTTCTTAAAAAGCATGTGGGGGTTAGCACAGTGGGCCCACTAAAAATATATTTTCTTAACCTTGTGTTTCCATGACTTATGTCTGTTTCCCAACAAAAAGATCTTCCTCCGATGCTCAAATAGAACTTATAGCCATTCTCTCTGTACACTTCAAATGATTTTTCAATGACATATATAACCTAATGCAATATAAATGCTATGTGGAGGCTCACTATACAGTATCACATTGGGAATCATGATAAGAAAGAAGTTAACTCGTTTGATACAGGCACAATCTCCCCCCAATATTTTCAACCAGTGTTTGGTTGAATCCATAGATGCAGAGTCACAGATACAGTGATCCAACTTCGATTTTCCAAAGAGGCTGTCAGATGGGAGTGTCTGAGTAATATAGTTCTGGCCAAAGAAATTTACATGGAGTGAGTGTAAGAAATCCCACGAAAACCACATGGGACTCGGGAAATCACATAAGGGAATTTATTAAGCAAACAATGTCTCCCTGCAGGGTAAGAGAGAAAATGAGAGGAAAAGAGAAAGGAAAGAAAAGGGTGTGCGCTAGAGAGAGTGGAAAGCCAGGAGGATAGAGAAAAGTGTGTAGGACAGACAGAAGAAGAATAGAAAAAGGATGGCGGGGAAGCTACACTAAAACAGTTGAATTCTGCCGGGCTAACGGGACCAATATCGGAGAAGGATACTTGCAAGTTGACTGATGAACCAATAGCTAGCTAGGATGTTCACAGATTGACAAGTGGTTGGGAGGCGAGCAAAATGGCTGTACCTGATGGGTGGGAGAGCAGCTATAAAGTGAGCTGGGTGGACCTTCTGGGAAAGTTATTTATTCTTTTTCTTTGAGGGCAACTTTATTACATTTCACTTACGAGTGAAACCCTGTCTTTCTGTGCCTGGTATATTTTATTTAACACGAGGTCCTCCAGGTTCACCCATGTGAATTACATATTACTATCTAGAAGTAACAGATCAACCTGAGAAGAATACATAAATATCTAGTAGGGAAGTGGCAAGACTTAGCATCTTTTTTATTTTTATGAGAGCCAAATCAAATGTATTTAATAGTAAATTAACATACAAAATTTGTTTTAAAAATACCAAATGTTTTGAATGATGATATGGCAATAAAAAAAAGTTTATGATGAAATTACAATGAGTCATCATTTAAAAAAAAATCTACCCAGATTCTCCAACCTTTTGATTTTACTCTTTCTTCTTGAAACATCCACATGGATGCAAAGAAAGGAACAAAGTACAGTTACTCCAAAAAGGGACATGTGGGCTCTGCAGGGCCAATGCTCCTCTACTCATTTATTTTTTCTTAAAACAAGGAACAGGGTAAGCTGGCATGTGACTATTATGCCCTACCTCCTTTCCCTTTCCTGAAAACATAATGAAAGACCTGAAAGGTGGTCCACATTTTGTAAGCATTGGGATGAGATCTGTCTTAGGGATAGAAGAATCAGCAGCTACAAGGAGTCTGTCTTCTTTATGGTTTCCTTGGGCAAATAAATGGGGAGCAGAAAGCTCTCCCATCAGACATTTTGACTGTTAAGTCCTAGGCTATGAAGTTTAGATTCAGAAAAAAAGATTCTGTTACTGATTTTAGACAGATAAAAGAGATACCATAGGTAGGATGAGAGTTCATTTGGGATGACTTGGTGTGAAGCTACCACAACTTCCCTGGAGGAGACATGTCTGCTCTGATCATTGACAGGATGGACTGGTCCAAGAGTGGCAATTTTCTGAACATGGGAAGGACAGAGAAAGAGCTATTGATGACATTCTGTGATGTGTGATTGAGGGATATGGTTCCCTCTGGGTCCTTCAGTCACCTTTAGTATATCAAATGTCTTCCTCTAGGCATCAAATTTGATTTTGTTTGCTCCCAAATAGGTGCTGAACTGGAACCCAAAGTTTTAGGACAGACAGGAAACAACCACAACCACAAACAAAACTTCACTTCCTTTCCATGAAAATACCCAAGGTCATGTTCTAGCCAAGAGTAGCTCTGCACCTTGTCAGTTCTCCATGTCTTGAGGATGTGGAAACTTGTTGTTTCTGAGCAGAGCTGAACAGGGAATTTCCCTCCTTGCAATGGGCTTGCTCACTGGGTACTTGAGGTTGTACAACAGGACACAGGGACCACATGCAGAGCACATCCTTCCAGATTTGGGCATAGAATGGATATGAGACTGGATACCTCTTGAAGAACAGCTCTCCCATCATCATCAGCGGTCAGCTTTCTCACATGACCTGGGTCACACTATCAATGACTTTTATGGCTAAGATTTCCTGCAACTGGTCTTTATTTGTTTAAAGTTCACATATCTGTACATTTCTTCAGTCTTCATTCCAATTTTTAATCTAGTCAATTTAGCTTCATATTACGTATAACATTCAAAGACTTCAAGAGATTCAGCATTAGAGTGCAAACTGTCATGTTATTCATGGCAGAACTGGGCTGAAATTATTTATTCTCCTTTGCTTATTTATTCCCCATTATTTATTCCCCATTGCTTACACCCTTGTTTCTCTCTCCTCTCCAGGTGTTCTCTCCTTTGGTGATGTTTTAGGAACCACAGAACTGTTGAGTCGTTAGCAAATGCCAATTGATCAACTCCTTCCTAAGTGCAGTTAACTGCTTTCTCTTAGATGTCCTCTGTGTTGGATAATACAATGAGTCTGGGCGAATGAAGTAGGAAGAGAAAACTAGGGCTAAATTCTGTCCTGGCTAATAAAATGTCCTGTGTGATGTACACACTGCATGTGGAGGATCCAGAAGGACTATTTCAGGACTCAATGGCTGAACCAATGTTAAGTGTTCTGTCAAGCTGGGTGTAGTTGTGCATGCCTGTAATCCTAGTAATTCAGGAGTCTGAGGCAGGAGAATTCCAAGTGTAAAGCCAGTCTCAGCAACATAATGAGGCTTTGAGGAGCTCAGTGAGATTCTGTCTCAAAACAAAAAAATAAAAATGACTGGAGATGTGGCTCACTGTTTAAGTGCCCCTGGGATCAGTCTCCAGTACCATTAAAAAAATTACTATCCTAAAAAGAAAAATAAAATATGTAGTAAGAAATAAGAGGATTAAGGAAGAACACTGCAGGTATGGGAGTGAAGGATTTCAAGATGTACAGGAGGATAAGTGGACACAGACCTTCGCCTGGGACATTTTTACCTGCCACCCATCTCATTCTCTTTCTCTTTCCTTTTGCTTCTCTGGGTTTCTTTCTCAGGGACCAGTATCTCTACAAATCACCTCTGTATATTCATAATATGCATTTAAAAGTGTCAGCACAATCCTTTCACCTGCCACTTCTGTATCCAAAGGTAGAAGGGGCTTGTAATGCAAAAGAAGACCAAACTTTCCTGCCTTTTGTTACAGGAGAGATTCAGGCATAATGAGCTCCCACATAGAGACCAAGTTAGCTTCTTCTTTCCAATTTCAGGTGCCCCGACCCTGACACAAACAATGATTTCAGTCACAGCAATGAAGTTATGCACTGCACTGACCAGCTCCTTCCAAACCATGCATAGAAGATCTTGTTACCTCCCATTGGAAAAAAGTCTAAACACAACTCTCCTAAATATATCTATAAGCCCTTTGTGCTTGAGTCTGGTCTCCTGTTATAATGATATGTGGCACTATATTAATAATGGATGCTGCCACCCAGACCAAGAGAATTGGTGGGGAAATTCACAGGTGATCCTATTTCCTAAAACTGGACATGAGAGACAAATAGGAAGACTGAACTGAGGATCATGTAGTAAGCATTATCCTCAAGTGCCCTTATGCATGTAAATTATTTGGTATTCTAGATGCTAATAGAAGGATTTGGGACTCAGCTTCTTTTGAGGGATGCTCATGCACTGGCATATTTTCTTTAAAAATTGATATCACCACCCATATTCTCATCACTAATACCACTAAGCTAGAGAAAGAAGGCACAGCACAGCATTCCTTACCTGCAGGTATCTGGGCTCAACATCAACATTGTTGGTCCCAGTGAGTACTAGAAATCTGCCTCCTCAAAGGCCACATTCTTTGTTGCTTCTTTAAATGTAACCTAAGGCAAGAGTTAGAAATTCTTTATGAATAAGTTTTCTTCACAGCAACATGTATAAATTTACTAATACAACACATTCAGTGTTCATTGTGGTATATTACCTGGGGAAGCTTATCTGCTATTAATTAATGGGTACAATACCTGGGATTGGTCACAGTGTTTCATAATTCCCTTTAGGATTAGATGTTTGGACATAGCTTTATAATTGTTTGTTTTTCTGTTGTTGACTTAAGAAAAATTTCATAGAACAGGAGCTGAATATTATAAATTTGAAGAATTAAAAGCAGGAAATGTCAAAGTAGTTCAAATAAATTTTATTTTTGAAGTTATGCTTCTTTTTTATGATGATTGAAGCTACTACTAGATCTCAAGGAATGAGGAACAAAGTGCTGTGGAGATTATTTCTAGGACAGGTTTTATTTATTTTGACAGATATCAGGGGACTAATATAAGAAACCATGTGCTCTTATTTGCTTTTGGAGAGGTAGTAGAAGCTGGATGCCAAGACCCTGGTATTCCATTATCTGCTCTGTGAGAGGAAATTCCAGAGGGGGTTAGAATTGTAGGTCTCAGGAGAGAGGGAAAACCTAGACAGTGCTCAGAAAAGGAGTGGGGTCTAGCATTCTGATCTCCTTATCACTGGATACCCTTCTATTCTTTTCTAAGAATGTCTAACATCTTTGAGAGCTTTTATGATATTGTTTAATGCAATTCTATATTTAGTAACATAAAAGAAGAAGAAAATTAACATAAACCTTTAAAGTTTTCTGGGATGTTCCTACTAAAACAAACAAAAAATTATCTTAACAAGGTAAAACCAAGAGAAATAAAGATATTAATAATAATAGTAAGTTTTCTATGGATGTCCCCTCTGGGAATGCCAGCAGAAATCACAAGATAAAAGTTGAAGACTACCTTACAGAATGAACCCAAAGTCCTCTGTTCTCCATCTTTGTACTCTTTCTCTCAAGCTGAATCCAACCACTTACATATTTTCTTTAGACTGAAAAATTCTAGAAGGTATGGAGCATGGTGCTTCATCTGCATACCTTGGGCATATAATATGAAGCAAATGATTTATCCAGTCCTTTGTGATCTAAGACCTACACATTGTTTTTCACCTAACAACCAAAAAATTGAAAGAACTCCCATATTTAGAACAACCAGAGATTTGTTCAGTGAAAAAAACTGAATGACTCACTCTTTTTTCTACAAAACAAAAGAAGAATGGTGTCTGCTGTCAACCTGATATGTCTGCACAGGCCATCCCCAAATATTTTATAAGTTTCTAGGTGCTGGTGAAATGGAACTCAGTGATCCTGAAAGAATGGCCCTGAAATTATTTAAGAAAAAGAAAAATCTCAGGTTGACATTTGAACGTCAGGATAGAGAATTAAACAACCATAGTGGAGTAGTCATCTTTAGATCCAAATGAGATATTATCCATCACTGATCAACTAAATAAATGAAAGTTAATACTAACTCTTTTAGTTCACAGGCAGGTGTAGTTGTACTTATAGACATAGATATTTGTGGGCAACAATTATATTTTACCATTGATGGGTCTTCTCCACTCTGATGTTGCACCTTGGCAGAGTCTTTCACTTGTGTAAGTACAAGTTAGATGCCTGTGCACACTGTCCTACATATTCTGCAGTGGTGATCAGGAATCACACAGAAACTGAAGTAGGACATTAGAAATGGTCTTGAAATCTCCAAGGATACAGAAATGAATTAATTTGGATTCACAAAGTCTATATCAATATCCAATGATGCAGAAAATCCAGCACCTATGTTGCACAGCAACCTGGAAAACCTAAGCATAGGGGAGCAAGTCTAGATACAGATCAGAAGAATAGTGGGATCCACAGACAAATGCCACACCAGACTGCACAAGCCCACTCCCTCTTCACTACTTGTGTGTTGAAATCAAGAGATCTCACCCATGTGCCCTGATTGGACAGGGCTTAGGTCAGGTCCCCTGAATATAAGCCTAGTGACCCAATATCTGAACGACAGTAGATTACATCCAACCAAGGAATGAATGAGGACAGAATAACAAGTGTTCTTGGATACAGCTTCTTTTTTTTCATGTTTTAGTACTACGGATTGAACTCAGGGGAACTCTACACTGGACAACATCCCCAACCCTTTTTATCTTTTTAAACTTTGAGACAGTATATATCTAAGTTTCCCAGCCTGGCCTCCAAATTGGAAGCTTTGTGCCTTAGTCTCTGCATTCCCTGGGATTTCAGTCATATCCCATTGTGTCTCACATTTTTTTTTTAATCTAGTTGTTTTGAAACTTAACCCAGAGCTTCAGGCTTTTGAGTCTTAAGGCAAGGCTTGTTCTGAGTAGTGGGATTTAGTCCATCCAGGAGTATATTTACATTAATCTTGCATCATGTCAACCCTGATCATGTAAATTAATTAATTATGTGAGTATATATTATCCATGAATGTAAATGATAGAATTATGATTACTTTAAAGTTTTACTTAACATTTATGTTCTCTGGTCTTATCAGGAAGCAGTTTGAGCTTTGATTTTGGAAACAATACACTAAGGTAGCAGCAGTCAACACAAATATGAGTCACAAGTGTACTTGAAGATTTTCTAACATTCACATCAAAAAGGAAAAAGAGCAGGTGAAATCAAATGTAATTACTTAACCCAATACAGCCAAAATATTATCACATGATCAATATAAAATTACTGTTGAAGTATATATATTTTTGGATGCACATTTTCATAATTCATTCTATTTTAAGCCTCTGACACATCTCAGTTCACAGCAGCCACACTGCAGCTTCCAGAGCTATGTCACCCCTGATTTCAGGGAGACGGAGGCCCTGAAGGCCTCCTTTATATGCCAGAGGTGAGGTAATGCACTTCTTTACTAATTGTTCTCCACTGGACCAAAGCCCAGGAGAGACACTGCCTTCAGAGAGAGCAAGGAACTCCAACCAAGCAGTGTCCAACCACTGTTTCTCACCAGATGTTAGGCACAGAGCCATTCCCATTCCAGATATCACACAGCAAAGAAAGAAAGATGGAGGTGAGGTCCCATGTCTTCAGATCTCTCAACAGATCAGACTCTATTTTTAACAAATTAAAGAAAATCTTATTTTGCAATTGGGCCTTGGACCTAATGGCTAGGCTGTGATCTGTTTCCTCCTGTGGTGTGGGGTACTGTGAGAGTTTTAGCAACAATCATATGCATATATGTTTGCACATATATCTATGTAACTCAACACCATCTAATAAGAGAGTCAACTTTAAATTAAAATTATGAGAAAAGAAAATCAGCACCGTTTGGGCATCTCTTCTTTGCCAGATAACTTCTGTGCTACATGTGATTGAATCTTGGCATACTGCCTATAATGGATGTATTAGTTGTCTATTACTGGATAAAAATACTCAAAGTTTTTAGCTCATGATTAGGCTTGTCATCAATTTGGGTTGGCTCAGTTGGAGTTCTACTGCTGCATGTGTTTAGTTGATGGTTGATAAGGTAGCTGAGATTCAGAGGGTGAGTACCTGTCAACAGGAGTACCTTGATCCTCCTCCTCATGATATCTCATCCTCCAAAATGTCAATGTGGGTTTCTCCAAATGACAGGTTTATGAAAGCAAAAGCAAAAGCATTTAAGACATTTTGGTTCTAGGTACTCAACTAAAACACTTTCATGATCACAGCTTTATTAAATGGGTTATGACAAATAAGGAAAGCCCAGACTCAAGATTTGGAAAAAAAGATTCAATATTTTGATAGGAATAAAAGTAATAGAAGAATATTGTCAAGGTTGTGGATTCAGGTAAGATTGAATAATTGCCTACATTTTGACACTATCATTCTGCATTTTCTTTTAACTGTGGTTTATATAACTGTTGAATGTAAGGGAACATGTCCAAAGTCTCACTATTAAACTGAGATTTGAAATCAACTCTGCCTGATTCCAAAGTCAAAAGGCCTCCACTAAAACATATGACTCATCCTTTCCTTATTCTCTTAGATATTCAATAGTGATATTTATCAGAAAATCAGCACTCAATTGACATCTAGTCATCTCCAGTGAAAAGAATATCCTTGAGTAAATGCTTCTGGAGCTTCTAGGAAGTTCTTGGGATGCTTTGGGGGAAATAACTGAGGTTGAATTTAAAAAATTAAGAGACAAAGCATGGGTATTTCCTCAACACAAAAGAAATTTAAAAACAGGCATAGAGTACCCACAGGCATGGTGATAAAGAAGCTTGCTATGGAACTTGCAAAAAGAAAATTCATCCATATCACAGCAATGCTAAAAATAGACAATATGAAGCACCTAATAAGAAAGTATGGAATAGAAAACAGTAAGACACGATCCACTAAATCTCCCACATGAAAACCTCACCTGGGTACATATCTACAAAGGAGCATGAAGGCCTATGCAGTTTGCTTCAACTCAGAAGGTTTGTAATAGTCTCCAACTCGGAGGAGATTGCAAGACTTTGGCATGTAAGCATTGATAAAACACACCCTCAGACTGAAGTGAAGAAATTAATCAGAAAACATTATATAAGCACTGGTTAAAACATCATGAAGAATGAAAACAATGTCTGATATACTCACACACACACATACATATACATATATAAATTTGAATGACATAAATACAGAAACCAGTAGTATGTAGAGATTACAGACAAAGAAAGGTAAAAAAGAAAAGGGGATTTTTAGGAAAAAAAAAATTTAACCATGAGGCATTGAGTAACACAGGCATGAGGTAATTCATTTGTCACTGTGATGGTCAGTGGTGGAGGTGGAAACTGAGTGCAACCTGTTTACTTCCAGAACCCACATTTATCCCCCAAAATACTGATCCTTGAGACCCTGTGCCCCTTCTGGCAAAGGAAAACAATGAGTTCTGACATTTAGGTGACCAGTTCTTCATGACCCTGAGGGTGTTGCTGGCCTGCTGGCATGGGGTTTCAATAGGTAGAGCAGGTTGTAGTTACAAGACAGATTGGCATCTAAAAGTCCACCTAGAACTACAATTCAGATCTCTCTATCAATGCCTGCCTAGGAACTGAAGTTTTGGTTTTGAAGCAAGGGACACCACAACCACACACCCTGGACTTTCACTATAATTTCTGCCTGGCCCTCTCCTCTCATTCCACTAAACTGCTTTATGGCCTAGAACTAGTGCTAAAATCACTCCTCAAAGTCAACATTCTACTCATTTGCTGCCACCTGGAGCCAGCCGCTCAATCAAAACAATGACTCTTGTAAGGCATGAACCTGTGAATGGCAAAGCAATAAAATCAAACATGGTGTTTGATTGTACTGAATGAGTTGTATGTTTGATGTTGATATTCCTGTAGTATATATTATTACTACAGATAGATTGTCTTTCTCATTAAACACTATGGTATTCAATTGTATATCTTCAAATATTATTTTCATGTACGAGAGAAGTTTGCTGCCTCCTTTTCTGGTAAAATACACTGCCAGTGAAAATGACCCTAGAGAGCTAATTTTATTTTTCTTTAGAGGTTGAAAGAAAGAGTCCATAAAAATTATTCACTTATTTTAACCTGAATATTCAGGAAGAAATTTTGGGTTGTGGAATTTAAGCTCAAATGGGTCTTACATCAGATGCATGATGCCTACAGATCCATCTGTGGTTAATGAGTCAGGTGACCACAGGCACAGTAGGCCTAGCAGCTAGATCTTGTGGAATGGGGGTAGAAAGGAAATTAGAGATAGGGGGAACATTACTAAATGTTTTCATATCTAGTACAGTTTTATGTAAATGAAGGCCAGACACCCCTTTAAAATAAATGAAAGAGTAATGCAGAAGTTTTCCCAGATGATGTAAAGTCTGAGATTGCAAAGCCACCATACATTTAGAGAGATTAAATCCTCCAAAAGATAAAGACCTATTCCACTATCCTTTTGCTGGACTGGAATATGAAAATAATTATCTCTTCCATATAAACCAACTCTGTGAAATCAGTAAGGGAGCTGAGAAGTTTATTGTGTTTTAACAGTCCATACCCCCAAAGAAGAAAAGTGTTTAGATTTCTTTTTCTGGCATTTGAGATTGAACCCAGAGGCACTCTACCACTGAGTCACAACCACAGTTGTTTTTATTACTTTTTATGTGTGGGAACAGGTTCCTTCTAAGTGGCCCACACTGGCCTCCAAAATACAATACTTCTGCACCAGGATTACAGGCATGTGCCACCAACCCCAGCCAATAATTTTAGACTTGTATGTTTTTAATGTGTGACAATAATATTTCCTTGGAGGAGAATATCACCAGCATAAATTTATACCTATGTGCCTGATGGAAACTGGATGCAAAGATTTTGTGGGCAGGCAAAGCTGTTGGTACCTGATATGTAACCTACAAGAAATGTATTATTAACTTCTAGACCTCATCAATGAATTCAGCAAAATAGTAGGCTATAAAATCAACACGCATAAATTTAAAGCATTTTTATACGCAAGTGACAAAACAGCTGAAAGAGAAATGAGGAAAACAACACCATTTGCAATAGCCTCAAAAAAATAAAATACTTGGGCATCAATCTAACCAAAGATGTAAAAGATCTGTACAATGAAAACTATAAAACATTGAAGAAAGAAATTGAGGAAGACCTTAGAAGATGGAAAGATCTCCCATGTTCTTGGATAGGCAGAATTAATATTGTCAAAATGGCCATACTACCAAAAGTGCTATACAGATTCAATGCAATTCAATTAAAATCCCAATGATGTACCTTACAGAAATAGAGCAAGCAATCATGAAATTCATCTGGAAGAATAAGAAACCCAGAATAGCTAAAGCAATCCTTGGCAGAAAGAGTGAAGCAGGGGGTATCACAATACCAGATCTTCAACTATACTACAAAGCAATAGTAACAAAAACGGCATGGTATTGGCACCAAAATAGACAGGTAAATCAAAGTACAGAATAGAGAACATGGACACAAACCCAAATAAATACAATTCTCTCATACTAGACAAAGGTGCCAAAAATATGCAATGGAGAAAAGATAGCCTCTTCAACAAATGGTGCTGGGAAAACTGGAAATCCATATGCAACAGAATGAAACTAAACCCCTATCTCTCACCCTACACAAAAATCAACTCACAATGGATCAAGGACCTCGAAATCAGACCAGAGACCTTTCATCTTATAGAAGAAAAAGTAGGTCCAAATCTTCACCTTGTTGACTTAGGATCAGACTTTCTTAACAGGACTCCCATAGCACAAGAAATAAAAGCAAGAATCAACAACTGGGATAGATTAAAGCTAAATCGTTTTCTCTCAGCAAAGGAAACTAGCAGCAACGCAAAGAGAAAGCCTATGGAGTGGGAGAAAATCTTTGCCACTCATACTTCACATAGAGCACTAATTTCCAGAATCTATCAAGAACTCAAAAAGCTCTACACCAAGAATACAAATAACCCAATCAACAAATGGGCTAAGGATATGAACAGATGCTTCACAGAAGAAGATCTACAAGCAATCAACAAACGTATGAAAAAATGTTTATCATCTTTAGTAATAAGAGAAATGCAAATCAAAACTACACTAAGATTCCATCTCACCCCAATTAGAATGGCGATTATCAAGAATACAAGCAACAATAGGTGGGGAAAAAGGTATACTCATACATTGCTGGTGGGGTTGCAAATTAGTGCAGCCACTCTGGAAAGCAGTGTGGAGACTCCTTAGAAAACTTGGAATGGACCCCCATTTGACCCAGCTATCCCACTCCTTGGCCTATACCCAAAGGACTTAAAATCTGCATACTACAAGATACAGCCACATCAATGTTCATAGCTGCTCAATTCACAATAGCCAGACTATGGAACCAACCCAGATGTCCTTCAATTGATGAATGGATAAAGAAACTGTGGTATATATACAATGGAATATTACTCAGCTATAAAGAATAATAAAATTATGGCATTTGCAGGCAAATGGATGAAATTGGAGAATATCATGCTAAGTGAGATAAGCCAATCTCAAAAAACAAAGGACGAATGATCTCACTGATAAGTGGATGATGACACACAATGGGGGGTGGGAGGGGGCAAGAATGGAGGAAGGAGGGACTGTATAGAGGGAAAAGAGGGGTGGGAGGGTGGGGGGGAAGGAAAAATAACAGAATGAATCAAACATCATTACCCTGTGTATAATGTATGATTATGCACATGGTATGCTGTTACTCCGTGTACAAACAGAAACAACATGTATCCCATTTGTTTACAATAAAAATAAATTAAAATTAAAAAAAATACTGGATGCAAAGTTTTATGGGGGCCAAAGCTGTTCATACCTGATGTGTAACCTATAAGAAGTGTATTATATTTTTTGAGGTAAAGGCAAATGAGATGAGGCTGTTCAAGTAGGCACTTCACAAAATGTATTAGCAACATCTGTGACAGAAATAGGTTCTTGATTGTTTATTAAATGGATCAGTAGTCTTAATAAAATTGGGTGCTGTATATGGGGGCACGTAATGGATGAGAAACCTCATGACAACTGTCATAATCTGCCATGAGATGCCATTTATTTTTTCTAGGTTAATGGACAGGGAGAATTGGGATGTCCAACACATAGAGTTGTGGTAATCACACCTTTATTAATTTGTTCTTCTGTACTAAGTTTCAGTCATTGAATGTCTTGTTTCAATTCACATTGAAAGACCTATTAACTATTTTAGCTGAGTGTGTGTCGGTTCCCTTTTTAACAAACCAATTTGTAACTGCCAAAAATTGATGTAATTTGAATATGTTACTCATTGTGCTAGAGCATCTATGGCTCCTATGATCTTTTTCAGGATGATGAGTAGGGTACCTGTATAAACTTATAATGATGCCATACCTAAAGGGAAGTCTATGAAATAAATGAAATTTTAGTAATGTTTCTTTCATTTTATATTTAGCAAGCTATTTTATATTGGTACTGGGGATTGAATACATGGGTTCTCTACCACAGACCTACATTTCTGCTCCTTTTATTTTGAGACAGGATCTCACTTGGCTGCCAAAACTGGTCTCAAAATTGTGGCCCTCCTTCCTCAGGCTCCTGATTCACTGGGGTTATTGGTGCATGCCACTGAAGTCAGCTCTTCAGTAACATTTTGTGAAGATTAGGGTTTACATGTGTAGGTTTAGTAGTACACACAGGTGGAATATTGTTACAGTCACATTTTAGTCTGTGAAGCTTTGTAAATGTGTGAATTTCAACAGATAATAAGGTTAATTTGGAATCTCTTCTGTGCTGCCACAAAACTGATTTATTTCCCTTTCATCACTTTCTTAGATGAATTTAAAAGGAAATCTTTTAAAATAATTATGTGTTTCTGTTATTTATTTAGTAGTACTGGAAATTGAACTCAGGGACTCAAACATACTAGGCAAGTGCTATGCCCCTGAGACACATCATCTGCTGAAAATAAATCTTCAACCTTCAACTGGATTAGTTTTTGGACCTTGAAATTTATGTGTATGTAGGTATTTTAAATTTTTTTTCTTTGTGTATCTGAGTTTTATGGCTGTTCAATTATTTTCATTTTTTGTTCTTTCATCTTTTAGTATTTTGACCATCGAAGTCAGTTTTTAGTTTCTATTTTGTCTGATAATTCCTGTGTGTGGCTATAGGAAATGTAAATGTTGACCAAGTAAGTTTGCTAGAATTAAACGGACAGGGTGGTGTACACAGAAATTTATTTAATATATTTCTGGAAGTTAGAAGTTCAAGATCACACTGCTAGCAGTGTTAGTTTTCCCTGAGGCCTTTCCTTGGCTTCCAGAAAGCTGCCATCTTGCTACATCCCCATATAGTCTTCCTTCTTTCCATGTGTATCCCTGGTACCTCTTCTTCTTTTAAGAACACCAGTCAATTGGGACAAGGGCCTCACCTTTTGATCTCATGTGACTTCAGTTACCTCCTTTAAGGCCCTATCTCCAAATTTTTACACATTGCTTATAAGGACTTCAAGAGATACATTTGGGGAGACATCACTAAGTCCATAAGGGGAAAGGGTTTTGGTGTATGCTATGTAGGCAGTCATCTTTGAGAACTTAGTTGTTGAAGTGAGGTTGCCAGTTCCTCAAAGGAGTATTTTTAATATTTTCTCAGTCTAATGTGTGCAGTCACATGTGTGCACCCACACAAGCACATGCATACACAAGCAAAGTCTAGAATGCAAATGTCTGAGTGTAGTATAGAGGCAAAATCAGCAATCAATCAAGTCAGCAATCCATAAGACAGAAATTAGGAAACATTAAATATTATGAGAAGAAAAAGAGTGATTTATAAATTTAAAATGTATTGTGAAAGAAAACATGCAGTTAGGTAAGATTTTTGCATGATATCTGTTATCTACATTTTCTGCAGATAAACAATGAAAAATGAGAAACCAAAACAAAACTCATAGCAATATAGACCAGTCAACATGAGTTTTATTTTGTTAAATTCTTGGAAAGTTTACATTAATGTTTGTCAAACCAGGTGTTGGTGGGGAGGTGGCATAAGGGAAGAATGGAGCAAGACAGGATTGTGTAGAGTGAAGTGAGGGGAGGTGAGGGGTGGGGGAAGAACAGATGGTGGAATGAAAAAAACAGAAACAAACATCATTACCCAATGTATATGTATGGTTACATGAATGGTGTGGCTCTACATCATTTACAAGAGAAATGAAAAAATGTATTCATTTGTGTACAATGAATCAAAATGCATCTTGCTGTCATTTATAACTAAATACAACAAACAATAAAAACAAATTAAAAATAAGTCAGTGCTCAGTACTGTATGGCATTTAGGAAAAATAGATTCCCAGAAAGCTTAAACCTTACAAAAGTTTATAGCAATTCAATTTAATGTTTAATTTTCTTAGCATTACTTACTAAATTAACTTCATAATGAATCATGTTGTTTTTTGCCACCTCTTTATCAGTTTTTTATAATTTCCAACAGTTCTTCTGATATATGTTGAAGTTTATTTTTCAATATATGCACTAATTTTACCCATTTAATAAACATGCAAATATTACATTATCTAAGATTTAAAAAATTATTGTAATGCCACAACTAATGTTAGAATCTTCAAAGCCTGTAATACACATAAATAACATTTCAGGACACTTACACTAGAATTGAATTCTTTCTAATGTGTCATTACTACTAATTACAAATAATATTTTTAAATGAGAATGCAAGCATCAAAACTGTACATTTCTTAGAGGGACTCCTGGTTTTATATCTCAAGTAGTTTCACAAACCCACACACTAGTAAAATTGATGAAAAATATTTTGAAACAAAAACAAATATTTAAGTACTCTACCCGGGTTTGGAGCATAGCTCAGCTTGAGACCATGTGTTCAAACCAACAAAAATAAATAAATGGAGAAAAAAAAAATAGAAAAGTAATTCTCTGTAAAAGGTTCCAAAGATTTACAGCAAATGAGAAAATATTTAGTAAAGAATATTTACTATATTTCAGTAAGAACTTTGAAGTTAAGTGACATTTAAATTGAGGCCTTCATCATCTATTGATTTACCAACTCAGGGAAATGGAAATAGTCCACACTGAGGCCTCCAAGAGCACTGGGCACCCTCTCCTGCCAGCTGTCACTGGGTAAACTGATTTTCCTGTTGTGATAAGATATCATCATTTTTCTCATGCTTCTAAGATCCTCTTACTGGAACTATGTCTCCATGCAGATGAGAGGTAAGACTCAAATCCCACTTCTGCAATGAAGGCTGGAACACCTTGGACTTCATGCTTGCTGAGAACACACCTTGACCCTGTGATATATGTTATATATGGCACTAGAGAAAGAAAATCTATGGAAACTGAGAGTAGTTGCTTACCAGTAGGGTAGTTGCTGTTAATAAGAAGAAAAGTAAAGGCACTGATTTTTTGGAAGTGATAAAATTTTTCTTAAAGTGATAGGTGATGTTCACACAAATCTGTAAATACATAAAATGTTGTACTATAGAGATTAAATCAATGAACTTCTCAGTAAGCAAATTATATCCTAATAAAGTTGTTTAGCTGATTATTAGGCTATGAATAATAATGATTGTGAATAAATCACATGTATGTTAATTTACTTCAAGATTTGTATGTAATATTTTATATGTTGTGATAACCACAAATATACACAAAATTTTACTTTTATAATGCACTATATGTTCTATATTTATAAGCAGATATGAATATAAATGGAACAGAAAAAGTCGAAAGCATGTAAACTTGATGAATAATGAGGGTATACCCAGGGGGTGGTCTTCAGAAGATTGTGGAGAAAGGTGACATTAGTCTTAAATACACGTCTTTTAAAGAGCATATTAATTAATTACACAAATAAATACAAAAATCACCAGATATCACAGGTACTCAACTATGCATTTTCAATATTAATGGATAGGGGAAAGAAAACCTGAGTCCTAAGCCTTATGGAATCCTAAAGTTTACTTGCTTGTCATCACCACTTTATCTTTACCACAAAGATAATATTATTTGTTAATTTGTGTTCAGTTCCAATTAAATTTTGGAACTCTTGTCACTGAAAAGGTGCTGAAAATCATGATCAGTCATTGCACAAGTACAACTAAGACCAAGAGGGAGAAAATGGGTTGCTTTAGGTGATCTGATATTAATTAGGATCTTTCCACTGCTTTTTTCTCAGGGGATTCTCAGCATTTAATTAGCATCTCCAATCCCAGTTAACACTTCCTTCTGGTTGAGTGCTGTGTACTTTGGTTCCAATTATGATCAGTATGAGAGCAACTTTTCCCTTGAAAAAACATGAGAATGGACACACCACTGTGCCAATCTACTTTCTTTATTCCTGAGTATACATGACACTGAGGCCTACGCCCTTGGGGTACAATGCTTCTGTGTCCTGAGATGGAAGTGCTCACGTAAATTCAAAGCTGAGATTTCTTGATTTTTTAAATAATTCTTCTGAGGGTTAGAAAAGATGCAAGGTATTGAAGAGGGCTGATCACGGGGCTGTGATTGTGGCTCATGGCAGAGTACATGCCTAGCATGTGTGAGGCATTGGAAAAAATGCTCAGAACTGCATAAAAATAAGTAAGTAAATGTCCAACTACATTTTTTAAAAATCTCTTAAATAAAAGAGGGCAGATCAACCTCAAGCAGAGGGAAAACCAGGAGTTGTTCATACATCAAGAGGCAGAGCCATTACAACTCTATCCCAAATCATTGATTACCACATGTATATCATCCATTTGGAGAAGAGCAGTGGCAGAAAGCAGAAGTTTAATGAACTCCTTATGTTGAACTATTTGTCTAGATTTGAGAATACAGGGAAGTGAGAATGAAGTTCAGGTAGAGCTTTCAGAAAATATAAATAGGTAAAGAATTCTTCAAAGGATGGATGGAGAAATGTGCAGTGACAAATACCTGTAACCCCAATGAATGCCAGTCTGAGGCAGGAGAATTGCAAGTTCAAAGCCAGCCTCAGCAGCATAGCAAGGCCCTGTCTCTAAATAAAATACATTTTAAAATGCTGGGCATGTAGCTCAGTGGTTAAGTGCCTCTGGGTTTAATCCTCATTACTAAATAAATAAATAAATAAAATAAATAAATAAATAATAAAAAATGGGTGGATAAATGAACAGATGAAGTGATGAAGACAGTCAAAATATGTAAATTTTTTAAAAGTAACTAATAGAAAGTGGGACTTTTAAATTTGCACCATGTTCATGTGTATCTATTTATGTATTCAGAATTGAACTCAGGGTGCTCTACCACTGAGCTACATTGCCCAGTCTTTATATTTTACATTTTCAGATAGGTCTCACTAAGACACCAAGACTGCCTTCAAACTTGCAGTGTTTTTCCTCAAACTCCCAAGTTGCTCAGAATAAAAGCATGCACCACTGCACCTGCCTGAACAATGATTTTGAAGTCACCCGCACTGTGACTCAGATATTACATCTCAATGTGTACACTAAGACTGTGTACAACTGTGTTATATGATCTAGTGATGTGCACAAATTATTCTAGTAGATGACATCCAGCATTTTTTAAAGGGCTACAAATGACTTGTAGAATTGATTTCTTCTTTAAGTATCTTAAAACTAAAGTCATAGTTAATTTTCAATGATTTAATAATCATATCTTATAACTAGAGGTAGATTTAAAACATAATATAATGATCAGAACTAACAAGTAAAGTTATTAGCAATTACTGGTGTCAAGTGCTCTATTCACACTCAAATATCTACACTCATAAAATATTTTCATCATGTTTTCAACCCAGGAATTAAATAAAGTCTAAATACATGTGATCATCAGGTGGGTAGAGACTAGTTGTGATATAAAAAAGCTTGGTCTTTAGTCAATGGTACTAACAACTTCAACTTAGAAAATATACAAAATTATCCTCCCTTTGTCACTAAACCTCCCTTGCACAGAGTTGGAGGAACTGTAGTTTCATCACTGTGATGCCACAAGCACAAAGCCATGGTAGACATGCTTCTGGTTCCCTTCTGCACACACACTGCTCTACCCGGTCCAGCAACTTCCACCTACACACTCTGGACCCTGCAACTGTTCTGCTTCTTCTCTGCAGGCTCAGGGTTTGCATTCTTTGTTTTTGAAGGTAGATGCTAGGTTGTAAAGGAGACCTGCAGGACTTGGGGAACTCTGGGAAGCAGGACAGCTGTCTCACTGCATATTGGGGCAGAAATATGAATGGATTTCAGGCATGTGAAATCGATTTGCAGGTGTCAGATGTAGAATTAGGCACATGTGGGAGGGCAGAATTGGTACTGGGATCCATGTGTCTGGAGTGGGGGATGGGACAGTTGGGTTGTACTTATAATGTTCATTTTGTCAGAATGTGGTACATTAGCAGAAGCTGGGTATAAAAAAAAGAAAAGAAAACACTGGTTTCAGAAGCTTCATGAATGATGTGCTTCAGTTCAACCTGGCCCTGGGGCAGGGATGAGTCTGCAAGAATTACATGTGTGAGAGGTATGTAGTGGGTTCCCATTTCATCTTCACCATGAAAGAATTCCTTCAGTAGTCTGTGTGACATTCAGTTTACTAATCATAACATTGACCTATATATGGATGTTGTATCATGGGGATTTGTTGGATTCTCTGAAGCAGTTTCTACACACATCTTGTACTTTATACCCTGGATAACATTCTTGGTTTGACCTCACCATAGTTTATAAAAGACCTAGCTTCCACGGACAGGGAGATCCATAAAGGAGATTGTGGTCTATATTCATGATCTCATTTTCTTTGGGAAAAATGTATTAAAATGTTTGGACGATGGCACCCTATGATAAGGAATTCCACCTTGAAGAACACCTCTCTGGCCTGATCCCTTTTCCTAGCACCCTAGAGCAGAGACAACAGAGTTCCAGAGAGGAGAAGATCCTAGCTTTGCATGGTCCAAGCCGTTACTGGTCCTCTTCCTTACAGTGGAAAACATTTAAGTGATAATATCTTATCCAAAATCTATCAAACAGTAATGACTGGTTGATGTTGGAAGGCTTGCGCCAGATTAAAAAAAAGAGAGGAGAGTTGAACTGAGAAGGTAGGCAATGACCAAGAAATTGTTATATATTTTAGGGGCTTGAAGGTGTGGTCTGGGATTAAAGATTACTCTGTCACACCTGACAGACTCTGTATACAGTGGTGTTTATTCACAGTTTGTTTTGTCAACCCTTCTAAATTATTTTTAGGGTCTATGATATGCTAAATTGACTCTGTCCAAATGTGGCATTTAGATATGTGCTGATGTTCCATGTATCCTGACAGTTCTTCCTGGAAGTTCAGGAAGGTTTTCCCAAGATAGTTATACTTTATAAGAAAGATGAAAAACTGGCCTGAAATAAATGTGATTTGCTCAGTTTCACATGATTTGTGGATGTCAGGCATTGTAAATTTGGAGGTGGTGTTATTCTTGCCACACTTAGGTCAAACAAAATGCTTAACTTATTCTGGAGTTTGTTTATTCTCAACATTCTTTTTGTGATTCTGAAGTTTGGTTATCACTGGGACGTTTTCACAGGCCTTTGTGATATGTTCCAGCCTATGCCACATATGGGGTTTGACAGAGAGAATCTCAGCCTTGATTCCATATTTTGGGCATCTGGGAAGTGTTACTTGTTCCCATTTAGGCTGTTTAATTAATACTGTACAATGAGCAGATTGACATGATTTGTGTTTTGCAGTACCAGGTAGGGGAAACAGTCCTCAAATATATTGTCCATTTTCAAAATGCAATGAGGTACAAGAGGTCCAACCAATCCATATAAATTTATTATAAACATATCAATTCTCCTATGAATGCTTCCTTAACTCCATTGACCTTATATCCCTAACTGTTGACAATATTCATATTCTCTGGGTTCTTTTATTTCATGGATCTTTTCCTCCACACTTTCATCAATATCTCTTTTATAGAATCACTAATCCTGTTAATAAGGGAAGAGCTCTCAGGTCTCATCACCTCTTTAATACCCTATCTCTTAATATTAGCACAGTGGAAAACCTGAATTTGGGGGAGTATTTGTTGCAATTGTAGCATTTACTATCTTCTTTACTGAGGTTTCATAAGTCATGAAGTCCAGTAGGGCTATTCCTCCAACTTTGTTCATCTCCTGTGATTTTTATTTACATTGGGTGGGACTTTTTCCATTTCATATAAACTTTAGAGCCCAATTCAATTTGCTGATACACACAATAACTTGCTGAGATTAATTTTGCAGTATCCTACAAGATTTTACAAGACATTCATTCATTTTGTTTCAAATATTTTAAAATTTTCTTGCAATTTCTTACATATTTCATCTATTTTTCATTAAGAAATATGATATTTAAACTCTAAGTATTTGGGGATTTTTCAGTTACCTTTGGTTATTCATGTCTAGTTCATTTTCACTGTGTTCTTAATGAGTCATTGCATAATTTCTATCCTTATAAATTTGTTAGGGTGTGTTCTATGGAAGAGAATTTTTCTGTGTTGACAATTGTTCCATGTGAATTTGAGAAGAACGTGCATTCTTGTTAATAGAATAAGTACAGTTCTATGCCACCAAAGTGGTGACATTTGAGTTTTGTATGGTACAGAAATGAACTTGCTGTGGATGAGTAAATGAAAGTGACAAGTAGACAAGAAAGCTACAGACAGCAGTGTGCACTTTTATAGACTTTATAAACATTGCACAATTATGCTACACTATTTGAGTGTGTGTGTGTGTGTGTGTGTGTGTGTGTGTGTGTGAATAGCAGTTGAAATGAGGGGCACTTTATCAGAGCTATACTCCTTTGTACTTTTTATTTTTATTTTGAAGCAGAATCTCACTAAATTGCAGAGGCTGACCTCAAACTTGCAACTCTCCTGATTCAGCTTCCTGAGTTGATGGGATGACATGCCTGTGCCACTATGTCTATCTAGCTATGCTAAGTTCATTTTTTAAAAAAATTACAGTAATTTCAGCTTGATGTAACTATTTTTGTAAATCTTTAAATTATTTTAACCTTTTGACTCTTTTGCAATTATACTTACCTTAAACATAAATACAAATATGTAGCTGTATAAAATATTTACTCTCTTTATATCCTCATTGTATAATCTCTTTTCTATATATAATATTTTTAACTTTTTACTTTTTAAGTTCTTTTGGGTAAATATTAAGAAACAAGCACACACATTAACCTAGGCCTAAAAAGATCAGAATCATCAATGTTACTCTTTTCCACCTCCATATTTTATCCCACTGAAAGTCTTGGCAGTTTGTAGCACTGAGGCCATTTCCTATGAAAAAGTGACATAAGAAATACAACACAAAGGAACCCCCTGAAACTGTTTTACAACTAACTTTATTTTTTAAGTAGGAGTAGACGCTGAATCAATAAAAGCTATAGTAAACAAGTAACCAGTAACATCATTTACCATCACTATCGAGTGCTTTGCATGATACAGAACTTTACATGTGATATTTCAATACCTGGCAGCACCACTGGTCATTTACAATGGTGTAGCACATTGTGCTGACATATTGACAGCTCCTTGTCAGTGGGCAACAGGGATTTCCAAGCTGTGCTGTAATTGCATGGGACCATTGTACATGCCTCTATTGTTGATCAAAAAGTATTAATGATGCATGTGACTTTGGTTTTTATATTCAAGTGCACACAGTTGGTTGACGCTGTTGGTGAGTTGAACTAGGTCATTGCTGATTTTATGATGCTAGATATGCCCATTTCTTACAGAGAGGTATTGAAGCCTCCCATAATGGTTATAGATTCATCATCTTTTTCTCCCTGCAGTTGTTAGTTTTTGCCTCACATAGTTGAAAAATCTGTGTTTAGGTGTATGCATGTTAAGAGTTGTTACATCTTCTTGTAGAACTGGTCATTGTGTCCTTATATAATATTCTTTTTTCCCTGATAACTTTATTTTGAAGTCTGTGATAAACACAGCCACACCTCCTTCAATATAAGTGTAGGTATGGCATTTTTTTCCTCTATGATTTACTTTTAATCCCTAAGCATAACTTTTATTTGCTACTGGGAATTGGATCCTGGGTCACTTGAAACACTGAACTACATCTTCTATCCTTTATATTTTTTTTATGTTGCGAGACAGTCTCACTGAGTTTCTGAGACTGGCCTTGAAATGATAATTTTCCCACCTTGGCCTCCCAAGACACTGTGATTACAGGCACACACAACAACACACTGTGAATTTCATGTGCACGGTCTATAGTTTGGTCTAATTTTACAGGTTATTTAGTTTATGCACCAGAACCCTTTGCATATTAATCAGACTTTTAAAATTCTCTATGATAATTTTAATATCCCTGTTATCTTTGTTCTGATAATTACCTTGTCACTTCAAAATGTGATTTTTTTGCCAATTAGAATGCTTTTAAATTTTTCCTAGCCCAAAATGACATAGCAGTTAACAGGAACTGTTATATATGTGCACTTACAAGAGTGGTGGTGAGGTATGAGGAAAGAGCAGGCTGTTCTAGTTCATTTGTGTTACTACAATAAATAAAATGACATAAACTGGGGGATTTATAAACAATAGAAATGCATTGCTCATGGTTCTGGAGTGTAGTAAGTCCAAGACAAAGAGCCAGCAGACTTGTTGTATCATGGGGTCTCTTTTACAAAAAGTCCCTGTTATGGTCTCACTCAGTGGAGGGGCAAGTTGCTCTCTTGGTATTGTTTGCAATGGCATGATTCCCATTAACTAGGGTTGCATCTGCTGCCCTAACTGCCACCTAAAATCCCCATCTCTTAATGCGATTGCACTGGGAATTAGGTTTCAATATATAAAATTCTGAGGCATACATTCAGACATTAGTAGAGCTGTCCTACAGTTCTATGAACAGTCCACAGCCTGCTAGTGAGCATGCATCTATGTACGTGAATTACAGAAGTGTGTGTCAAGTTTTTTCTTCCCTGTAAGGGGACACAGGATGGCTGTTGTGGCATGGAGGTGGACAATTCCTTCCCGCAGGTCAGCTACATTCAACACACACACACACACACACACCAGTTCAGCTTCTCATTAAGTAGTTACTTCAGAAGTAACTACTTAATGAGAAGTTGACTGCCATGTCTAAAAGGAGCTTGCCCTTTCCCCTCCCTGCCACAAAGATGAGGAGAGTTTTCTCCAGTATTTACTCTGAGTGCCTCCTTGAGCTCCAGTACTGGTGGGGACCTAGAGTTGCTTCCCTGCAGATTTGAACCCCTTGTGCCATCCACACTGAACCACTAGCAATTTCTATGCTCCACTCTCACTGACCCAAATCTTTATTTCAGTACTGGGGACTGAACTCAGAAGCCTCTAACACTGAGACACCTTCCAGGTCTTTTTTATATTTTATCTTGAGAAGGGTCTTGATAACTGTCCCAGGAGTCTTCAAACTTGCAGTCCTCCTGCCTCAGCCCTCTCAGCAGCTGGGATGACAGACCTGTACCACCAGGCCTGTCTTCCCAATCCCAAGGAGAGCATATCACAATGTTCTCTTCCTCACTTTCAGATCCCAAGAAATGTAGTTGATTTCTCACTCTCTCTAGATTTTTATTTCTTTAATGTTGGATTCATGACTTTGAAGTTTCTTATGTAAAGAACAGGGAACCTAGAAAACTTTTTAAAAAATCACTACTCAATGGTTTCATGAATAATTAAAGTTTTTCCTCTACAGAATAATGAACATGTTCAATTAGTAGATATCAAGTTATTTATTTATTTGTGAAGTAAACTCAGAAAATTCTTTCTTGGTCTTTGCAGTATATTTTTCATACTCTATCAGTGTTTTCTCAGATTTGTTACTTATTTTTTTCTTCTTCAATCTTTTAGGTTCCATTCAAACAATTCTATACATTCTTATCATTTAGAAATATTTTAAAATCTCTTTCCAAATCTTGTATCTTTAGCTTAAATCTCTTTCCTGAACTCTGGCATCATAAATACAATTGGTAGCTGGACTTCCCTTATACTAAATCTCAGATAACACAATTATGATGTGTTCAAGTCTGTGTCCATCATAGTCTTCCATATTTCAATTTTCTTTTACATCACAATGTTTCACTAGCACCAATCATGAAGGTAACCTGAAAGTGTTTTTGTATTTTTGAAACTTTATTTGTTCTTTCTAGATATATTTGACAGTAGAGTGTATTTTGACATATTTCATATACATAGAATAACTTGTTCCAATTAGGATCCCATTATTGATGTATATGAGGTAGAGTTACATTGGTCATGTATTCATATATAAGGACAGGAAATATATGGCCCATTCATTCTATTGTTTTTCCTATTCCCATTTCTTGCTCCCTTCTTTCATTCCTCCTTGTCTAGTTCAATGAACTTCTATTTCTCCCCTCCTTTGTTGCGCATGTCAGGGAGAACTTCAGTATTTGGTCTTATGAGTTTGGATTATTTCACTTTTCATGATATTCTCCAGTTCCATCTGTTCACTGTTAATTTCCACAATTTCATTCTTCTTTATGGCTGAGGAATATTCCATGGTGTATATGTACCAATTTTCTTTATATATTGATCTGTTGAAGAGAACCTATGTCAGTTCCATAACTTGACTATTGTAAACTTAGCTGCTATAAACATTGAAGTGACTGCATCACTGTAGTATGCTGATCATAACTCCTATGGGTATATACCTAGGAGTGGGATAACTGGGTCAAGTGAAGTTTCCATTACAAGTTTTCTAAGAAATCTCCATACTTCTTTCTAAAATGGTTGCACCAATATGCAGTCCCACCAGCATTGTACAGCAGAACCTTTTCCCCCACATCCTCATCAACATTTATTGTTCCTTGCATTCTTGATAATTGATATTCTGAATGGGCTGAGATGGAATCTCAGTGTAGTTCTGATTTGCATTTTTCTAATTGCTAGAGATGTTGAACTTTATTTCACTTAATTTCTGACTATTTATATTTCTTCTTCTGTGAGGTGCCTCTTTAGTTCCTTAGTTCATTTTCTGTTTGGATTATTTGTTGTTTGGTGTTATGATTTTTGAGTTCTTTGTATATCTTGGAGATTAATGCTCTATCTGAGGTGCATGTGGCAAAGATTTTATGCCATTGTGTAGGCTCTCTCTTCACATTCTTTTCTTTACTGTGAAGAAGTTTTCTAGTTGAATACCATTACATTTATTGATTCTTAATTTTACTTGTTCTGCTTTAGGAATCTTGTTGTAGAAGTGGGTTCCTGAGAGAGTATGGTGCAGAATTAGGCTTACATTTTCTTCTGGTAGGTGCAGGGTCTCTGGTCTAATGCTCAGGTCCTGTAGCCACTGTGAGTTCAATTTTGTGCAGGGTGAGAGATAGAAGCTCAATTTCATTCTACTACATATGATTTCCAATTTCCCCAGCACCATTTGTTGAAGAGCTACCTTTTTTCTCCAATGTATGTTTATGGTGTCTTTGTCTGATATTAGATAACAATATTTTGGGGGATATGTCTCTGTTTCTTGTGTTATGTTCCATTGGTCTTCCATGTCTGTTTTTGTACCAATAAAATATCATTTTTGTTTTGCTCTGGCATTGTGATGCCTCCTGCTTCAGTTTTCTCACTAAGGATTGCTTTGGCTACTCTGGGTCTCTTCATTTTTCCAAATGAATTTTATTACTGCTTCTTCTATTTCTATGAAGAGTATCATTGGAATTTTAACAGGAATTACATTAAATCTGTATAGCACTTTTGGTAGAATTGCCATTTTGGCAATATTAATTCTGCCTATCCAAGAACATGGGAGCTCTAGCCATCTTATAAGGTCTTCTTCAATTTCTTTCTTTGGTGTTCTGTAAATTTTTATTGCAGAGGTTTATTACCTGTTTGGATAGATTGACTGCCATGTACTTTTCTTTTCTGAGGTCATTGTGAATGGGATAGTTGTTCTGATTTCTCTTTCAGCTGATTTGTCATTGGTCTATAGGAATACCACTGATTTGTGGTGTGATTTATGGGTAATCTATAGGTGTTATTTTGTATCCTGCTACTTTTGCCAAATTCATTTATGAATTCTAGAAGCTTTCTTATGGAGTTTTATTGGGTCTTCTAAGTATAGAATCATGTCATATGGAAACAGAGATAATTTAAGCTCTACTTTTCCTACTTGAAACCATTCAATTTCTTCCTTTGTTCTAATTACTTTGGCTAGCTTTTTAAGGACTATGTTGAATAGGAATGGTGAAAGAGGACATTCCTGTCTTGTTCCAGTTTTTAGAGAAAATGCTTTCAATTTTTCTCCATTTAGAATGATGTTGACCTTGGGGTTGGCAAATATAACTTTTACAATGTTGAGGAATGTTTCTAATATCCTTAATTTTTCTTGTGTTTTGAAAATGAATGGGTATTAAGTTTTGTCAAATCGTCTTTGACATCTACTGAGATAGTCATGTGATTCTTGTCTTTAAGTCTATTGATGTGATGAATTACATTTATTGATTTCTGTATGTTGAACCAGCCTTGCAACCTTGGAATGATCCCCACTTGATCATGGTGTACTTTCTTTTTAGTATGTTTTTGTATGTGATTTGACAGGAATTTATAAAAGATTTTGGCATCTATGTTCATGAGGGATATTGCTCTGAAATTTTCTTTCCTTTGTGTATCTTTCTTTGGTTTTAATATTGGGGTGTAGTAGCTTCATACACTGAGTTTAGAATGGTTCCCTCCTGTTCTTTCATGGACTAATTTGAGGAGTATTGCTGTAAGTTCTTCTTTGAAGATGTTGTAGAACTTGGTTAAGAAGCCATGTGCTCCTGGGCTTTTCTTTCTTTGTAGGCTTTGATGGTGTCTTCAATTTCATTGCTTGAAATTGATCTCTTTAAATTTTCCATGTCCTCATGATTTAATTGGGTTAGGTCATATGCCTCTAGAAATTTGTCAGTGTTTTCATGATTTTCTATTTTATTGGCATATAGATTTTCATAGTAGTTTCTGATTATCATCTTTATTTGAGTGGTGTCCATCATGATATTTCCTTTTTCAGCACAAATTTTATTAACTTGACATTTCTCTCTGTTTCTCTTCATTAGCCTGGCTAAGGATTTGTCAATTTTCTTTATTTTTCAAAGAATCAACTTTTTATATCATTGATTTTTGCATTTTTTGTTTCAATTTTATTAATTTCAACTCTGATTTTAATTATTCCCTGTCTTCTACTGCTTTTGATATTGATATGTTTTTCCCCCTAGGGCTTTGAGATGATCAGTTAGGGTAACCCAAAATTTAAATTCCTCTTTTTACCCTCTGCTCAGAAAATTCATACCAAGTTCTGTTACAACTGTTTCTCCTTTCTTCTTTTTTTTCTTCCTACCTACCTTTTCTCCATTGTTTGTTTATTCTGTATCTTATTCCTTTGTACACAATCACAGTTATCATCTGTTGCTCTTGTCTACCTTTTGACCCTCCCATAAGTACTCACCTGTGCATTTTTCAGGGAATGACTATTAAAAATGCAAATCTGATTAGGGTTTGGGAGGGGGGCAAGAATGGAGGAAGGAAGGACTGTATAGAGGGAAAAGAGGGGTGGGAGAGGTGGGGGAAGAGAAAAAATAACAGAATGAATCAAACAACATTACCCTATGTAAATTTATGATTACACAAATGGCACGCCTTTATACTCCATGTACAAACAGACAAACAACATGTTCCCCATTTGTTTACAATAAAAAAATGCAAATCTGGTATGTAACTTAGTTGTTTTTATAGGACCTAATTAATTACATCTAATGGTTTGATAAGTGGCAATGTTCAAGTGAAGGGAGACACAGGAAATACATAAGACTTGTGGGAAGGAAATTTGAGAATGCTTGAGAACAGACTTTTAATCTATATAGAATTAAATGATAGGAGAATTAAATTGGGTTTTGATATTAGGTCAGATTTTTAAAAGCATAATCTCAACATAATTTGTATAGGCACTGTATAGGCAGTGGCTCCCATGCTTCATTCTCCTCTCCTCAGCTCAGGGTCATTCACTGGCCATGGTTGGTTCTGCACTGATGGGGCACACTCTTTGTGTCCTTGTGGTGGAACTTCTGATGCTTTTTCAGTTATGGAACATAATGTTCACAGGGATGAGCTGATTATCTTTGCTTTCTACAGCGAAATTGCATCACGTAGTACAAAGTTCTACTTTTTATACCTTCTTTCTGTTCTTCACTTTCTCAATATTCTCCTTTACCTTATTATTTTATTTTTATTTTTCATCCTTTACCTTATTTTCCTCCATTCTCAGGAACTTCTGAAAAATTTTTTTATTCCTTTATTTATACTTTCAGCACATCTTAAATAGTTTTTCAGTACTAATAATTTGATTGTTTTAATGATATTACTGGTGATCAAAATAAGATCCACTTTTCAAACTGTTTATATTCTGGTTAGAAAGAAACAAGAAAATAAATGTAAAGTAGTTGATGAGAACCAAGAATATTTAAACAAATAGAGGATATGGGATGTAAAAATTTAGCAAAATTGGGCAGAGAAGACAATTTTGAAGGAATTGTTAGGTATTTACTAGGACCCAGTGCTTGTTTGTTTGTTTCTTTCTTTTTTTTTTTTTTTGCACCAGGGATTGAACTCAGAGGTGCTTAAGCAATGAGCACATCCCCATCCATTTTTAAATTTTATTTTGGGTCAGGGCCTCACTAAATTGCTGAGGTCAGATTTGAACTATTGAACCTCCTGCCTCAAGCTCCAGAGTCATTGGGATTACAGGCGTGCATTCCTGGCTAGTGACTGTATCTTAAAGTTGATACATCACACATAGGTAAATCTAATATTAAGATTTGAAAATAGATATTGCTATTGGAGATAACAATTTAAAAATTTATAACTTAAAGTGGATAATCAAATTCATATTGAAAGAGGACATCATGTAGGGATTTCAAAAGAAAGTGAGAAAATAATTCCAGGAGTGAGCCTTGTATACTTAGACATCAGGAATCACACAGCTGATGAAGATTTCAAACTTAGGAGTGTAGAAATGGAAGGGTTCTGCATTTTGGAGGAGAACAAGGAGATTGTAGTTCCCAAGGCCAAGTGAGCCAAACATTTCTGTTGAAAGGCTCAGAGTTTTGTTTGAAAATGGAGTTTACAGTCAATAACTTCCCTTTCTTTTTGTAAAAATGATTCTGAATCAACAAAAAATGAGAAATGTTCAGAATAGTAAATTTGCTATGATCCTAGAATACAGCTGAAAGGCCAATATGTAAAATAAAATCTTCAAAACTAGCAAATAATCAAGCATATATGCATGTAACGGAAATTGGCAGGAAAAGGTCATGACCATTGTCCTCAGAAGAAATCAGAAAACCATTTCTCAAGGATGTTGAATAGTCTCAGTTGCAGAAGCAAAGTTTTCATATCATCAGAGCAGGGAACTCACAGTGGTGGATTAAAGTTTGCTGTACTTTTATGGCTCTGACAAGCAGAAGAAATTGGGTTAATTATAAATTTTCCCAGGAGGGTTATTCTATTGTGAAATATATTTTATACTTATAAAGAATTCCATAAGGTGTGCATGGTGGCATATGCCTGTAATCTCAGCTGCTTGGGAGGATGAGGCAGAAGGATTGTGAATTCAAAGCCAACCTCAGTAATAGTGAGGTACTAAGCAACTCAGTAAGACTCTGTCTCTAAATAAAACACAAAATAGGGCTGGGGATGTGGCTCAGTGTTCCAGTGCCCTTGAGTTCAATCACCAGTACCAAAAATAAATAAATAAATAAATAAATAGATTTCAGATGGCTATAGCCACTGCACATGGAAGAAGAAAACTAAGCAAAAATGCTATTCCTGTAATCAAGTCACATTTCTGTTTAGGGGATAGACAAACTGCCCTCACCTGTACCTTCAGGTAGCTGATTCAGGAGAACCTTGACATCGTGAAAACAAAATCAAGAGAAACATCCAAGTATGAGAAATACATATGTTATAAGAACAAACTAGAGAAAAATAGTAAGAAAGCAAATGGCAGGATAAAGCAGCAGGTTGCTATAATATATTTCCTTATGACTGAAAATAAATTAACATAGCTAAAGCATAATTTAACATTGGAAAATGTATTAATGTTATTTATTTCATCAAATCTGTGGCAAAAAAAATACCAATGTCAATTATTCAATCATAAATTTTGTTTTCTTTGGATGACAAGAAAATTTTTTACTTGAATATAATTATTTCATAGTAAATGCTTACTCATGACTCATGACCATATTTTTAGTTATTATTTCAAATGTCTAGATAGTTGATGATTTAACTGAGAGGATCAAAAAATAAATCACACTGGACATTTGTGAGAAATTTAAATCACCAACAGCAGTACAGCAGCGAGAGAGTTGAAAAATACATTTAATGTGAGCTCTCACATTTTAAAACTTCATTACAGCTAATGGAAACTCTGCAGTAATGAGTCCTGAGGAGTTTAATGTAGGTAATTAAGTAATTACCCTAGTCAGCCTTACGGATCCATGCTGATGATAATCTGATGGTCATAGTATAGCTGGGACATTTCCACAACCATCCTGCACATCTTAACCAACATCATAATACTCAAACTGGGGAAGAGAGGGAGGGAGGGGTGTCGGGCTGACTCCCCACCCACCGCGCCTGCATTTTCTTTCTTATTATTGAATGCGAAGTGTAAAAATAACTTCTATATTTTCTCTTTTTTTTCCTCTCTCTTATTCCAGGAAGAGCAATCGAGGTTTCAATCTGCGGCTGACAAACGGTCTCATCATAATGCACTGGAACGAAAACGCAGGGACCACATCAAAGACAGCTTTCACAGTTTGCGGGACTCAGTCCCATCCCTCCAAGGAGAGAAGGCATCCCGGGTCCAAATCCTAGACAAAGTCACAGAGTATATCCAGCATATGCAAAGGAAAAACCACACGCACCAGCAAGATATCAACGACCTCAAGCGGCAGAATGCTCTTCTGGAGCAGCAAGTTCGTGCACTGGGGAAGGCGAGGTCGGGCACCCAACTGCAGACCCACTACCCCTCCTCAGTCAACAGCCTCTACACCAACGCCAAGGGCAGCACCATTTCTGCCTTCGATGGGGGCTCTGACTCCAGCTCGGAATCAGAGCCTGAAGAGCCCCAAAGCAGGAAGAAACTCCGGATGGAGGCCAGTTAAGCCACACAGGGCAGGCCAGCAATAAAAACTGTCTCCTCCGTCGTCTCATCCTCCTCTCAGTTCATCGTTAGACCCCTCAGAACCATTTAAGAGACTCTTTATTTTTCTCTCCTTTTTATTTAATTTTTTATTTTTACTTAGAAGCTCTTGGACAACAGCTCTTATTCTCATTCCCCATTTCCACAAATTTTTTTTAAATGTATTCCCTTCAGGGATTCCCTGTCCCCACCAGACATTTTTAAACCAAAACACCCCAACTTGGCAGCTTTTTCTGTGGAGGACAGACGGTAGGCGGGACCTCTGAGCACATGGTGTCCTGCCCACCCCAACAGCTCCTCCAACCCTGCAGGGCACGTGCATGGAGGATGCCTGCCCTGCTGGGCCTCTCCTCCCAGTCCCCCTCGCCCATGTTTGATAGTCTTTGTGAATCTGTGAACTGCTCTACTTTGAGAAGATGACCAGTTTGGAGTAATCAGAATTACCCGCTCTCCTTCATAAGGATTTTTTTTTTTTTATCCTAAAAAGCTATTTATCACTCTTGTTTAAAGACCAGACCTTGAAGAAGTTTGTGATATAAAAGGAAAGTGGGGACAGGTTTGCAGCCCTTGGCACATTTCACTCCCACTTCTCTCAGCCAGCTGTTTAAGCCTGCAGTACTAGCCTTATGGAGGGCCATGTGACACTTATGGTTTGTATGGGAGATGGCAGCAGTGAAGCGACAACCACCAGGGAGTGGTAGGGGGTGGTTATTTGGGGGTGGGACAGGGAGGGATCATTGCATGGGGTAGAGGTTTTGTATTGAGGGCCAGTGATGATGTTTTGATATTCATTTCCTGCTACTGAAATTTGAATCTGAGTGAATTGTCCCTATTTCTGATAATGTCGGTATTGCAAAGTGACAGATTCATAAAGTAATAATCAAATCTTCCTTTCTTTTCGTGTGTATTACTAAGAAATAGAGCCAACTGATTTTGTAATATAAACACCAAGAGCAATTTACCTGGTACTAAACCCACAGCCCAATGCGGTCCCTTTCCCCACCCTCACCCCACTTCCTCCTGTTCTAGAACCTGTCTCCATTGTGTGATCCAGCCCTGGTTCTGGCTGCGGTCAACAGATTGCAGTGAAGGGTTTTGTGTGTTTAGGCTTCATTTCTTTGTCTTTTTCCTACTCTGTTCCTGACATTTTCTGATCTCTAGTGTATACTCTGTAGTCTCTCAGTCTGTGTTTGATTCCATTCCATGTACATACTGCCAAAGATTTGTCTTACAAGTTAAGGCTTCCCCCTTTACTATAAGACTATAAATAAAAACTTACTTTATAAATAATAATAATAATAATAATAATACTCAAACTGCACAGCAACCACTTGAAGGTACTGGACAAAGGACAACCTTCAACATGGAGGCAAACTCACATTCACATGAGAGCAGCCTTCTGCAAGTTTAGTTAGTGTACATGGGAAGGCCTTGAATAGGGAAGAAAACTCTGTGTACTAAGTCTAATGTCAATAAACATCAAAAAGTTTACCTGACTGTACTGATTAAGAGAAAACCTCTCTTAGCCCTTCAAAACACACAATTTACTAGTATGTTTATATAGTAAAAACCCTAGGGGTACAGCCAATGTGATGGATCCTTCAGCTATACATCAGACAGGATTGTGGACTAAGCCTTATATACCATTTATGATTCTGAGAATCAGAATAAATTGGGTTAAATTATGCCTTTTTGAGACTCTCTGGGGAACATATATTTTATATTTAAAAATCTTCCACATGTCTATAGTCATTAATTATAAAAACTAAATAGACACTGGTGTAATTCATATTCCTAGGCCATATTTCTGTATAAGGCACAGAAAAATTGCCCTCTTCTGCACCTTCAGATAGATGATTCAGGAAAACCTCTACATCTTCAAAGCAAAATAATGAGTAAAATCTCTGTATATTGTTTTAACAGTAAACTTGATAAAAATAGTGGAAAATAAATGGTGGATGATTAGCAATTAGTTGAGAACTACAACTAAGCAGTGGATGAATATTTTACCATATACTTCTTCATGAAAGAAAGAAGAAAATTAAAGAAGTTCAAATATGATTAACTCTGGAAATTTAATTACTATAACTTATTACATTAAACCAGTGGTACTAAAAACATACTTCTAAATGCTAATCTTATTTTGTTAAGAAGAAACTTCTACATCCATACAGTGTTATTTTCTTGTAAATGCTCATGTATGGCTCATGGATATGTTTTTATTCTCATGTCAAATGTTCACATAGGTGATGACATAAATAAGGGGCGATAAAAAGATCGCAATAAACATTTGTGGTAAGTTAGAATCATCAAAAATAGCATAAACTCAGAAATACATTTAATTTGATCTGAAACATTATCAAATGTGATTATAGATATTGGAGATTATGAAGTAATGAGTCCTGAGAATTTTAATTTATGTTATTGTGGAATTCTCCATAGCTTACCTGATGAAATCCATGCTGAAGATAAATCAGATGGTCACAGTAGCTGGGAAATACCTTGACCATATATATCTCATTCTCACAAAATTGTTTTTAAAATTCTTTTAGATGTTGATGGAACTTTATCTTTTTCATCTATTTCTATGAGGTCCTGAGAATCAAACCCAGTGCCTCACACAGGCTAGTAGAGCAGCTCCACCAAAGAGCCACAACCCCAGCACCATGACAAGATGTAAACTGGACAGCGAGAACTTGAATATAATGGGCAAGGGACGGTGTTCAACATGGAGCCCACATTGTTAATGTTCACATAGGAAAGAACCTCTGTAACTATAATAGATTTGGGGAAACCAGCATACAGGGAAGAGAACTTTCTGTGAAGAGTCTAGCCTCACTCAACATCAGCAAACACACAGAAGAGAAACCTAAGAGTGTGTTGAATGCGAGAAAACTTTGATAGCCAATCAGAACTCATGATGCATCAGAAATACAGGGAGAACCATCATGGATGCTTCCAATGTGATGAATCCTTTAGGCATATGTCAGACCTTACAACCCTCAGGGAATTCACAAAGGGAGAGAAGCCCTGTGATGCAGTGGGTGTGGGGAAACTAGCCCTAATGCCATGTTCACTAATCATCAGAGATTTCATACAGAAAGAAAACCCTGAAAATAACGATGAACAGAAGTGAGTTTCCTCCCCAAATCATCCCATACACATCGCAGAACTCACACAGGAGAGAAGTCCCATGAAGGTGATATGTGTGGGAACATGCCAACCCAGAAGTCTTAACTCAGGGTGCATCAGAGTATTCCCACAGTGGAAGAGCCCTGTGGATGCAATAAATGTGGGAACCATCCTCTGTAAAGACATCCCTAATCACATCCCAGAATTCACACAGGAGCAAAAACCATTTTTAATGCAGCAAGTGCTGAAAACACTTTAGCAGATATCAGATCCCAGCAGACACCTGAGAACCCACAGGAAAGAAACTTTATGATTGAGATAAACATGGAAAGTCTTTGGTATAAAATCACACCTCGCAAAACGTCAGAAAATTGAAGTGGGGAAAAGACCTGCTTGGTAAAGGATCTATGTGATGCAAAATCTGCTGTTTTTCTCTAAAATGTACACAGCCTACATTTTTTAGCCTCCCCTTAATATAGGTGGCACCAAATAATGGAAGCTGGTTATGTTCACAGATGGTTGAATGTCTTAACTGGACATTGAGAGACACTCTTGACATCTAGTGGTAAGAGGTCACGTGTAATATAAAACAAACTGCAGTTTACAGAACAAGCTCTCTCAATTAAATTAGGCTTAAGCATGAATATTCTATGTTAACAGACACTTTCGTTAATGGAGACAAGGTAATGATGAGCAGGGAATATGTATAATAATACATAACAATGAACAAGGAATAGCATAATAATCATTGTATCTTTAATCTGTTCCACATTAATTGGCCCTTTATCCACTTTTGTGTGTCTTGCTAAATATAATAAGAATAAAGTTTACTGTATATATATTTCTTATAGTTAATGTAAACCCATATGGCCATTGTGTGGTCAGCATTGTGTCACTATAGCTAGATACCTGACACAGACCTGTGAAATGAAGAGAGGCTTAATCTAAGTCTTTTATGTAAGATCAAGATCAGGTGACCCCTTGGTCTGGGCCTAAGTGAAGGGTTGCACATTATTATGCGAGAAATATTGGAGGGAGTTCTCCTATCTAAGGCCAAAGGAGAATATGAGAGACAGGAAGAGGTTGGGGTTTCCCAATCCATTTTTGGACTAATGTTCCCAAAGACCTAGGGACCTTCCACTAGTGCTCAACTCTTAATGATCCATAGCAATTCCTTTTACCACCCTGGAACCAAGTTTTTGCATGTGGAACATTTGGGGACATGCCTCCAAATTTTAACAATCAATGTATTACTAAACCCTTAAGTAAAAAATAATTACGACTTTTCAAAAGTTTGAAGCTAACAGAGTCAGCCCCTGTATAAAGTAGAATTATTATTACATAGAAATGTACAGATCAGGCATCTAAATGTTAGCAGCTTCTCAAAATTAATATAAGCATCTGTGAACAGTCTCAGTACTATATAGTACTTATTTTATTGCTCTCAATGCAAAGCAATCTGAAGGAGCATTTCCCCTTCATGTTCCTCATAGAGAGAAACAACATATTCATGAATGTGTGTACCGAAAGCCATTGCAACTGAGTTATCTGTGCATTTATGTTTTGGTGATGGAGTGCTCTGTGTACTTGGTCACTAAAAGGGCCAACACATAAATCCCAGCTCCATTTCCTCAGTTCCTCATTTTTTTGAGCATCTGATTCTCCATATTACAAGTGGTAGAGTAACAAAGCCTGCATCAAAGGGTCATTGTGAGGAATGACATAGGTGAAGTGCTCTGGATATTACTTGGATAATAGTAAACAGTTACAAACAGTATACTTCACAACTAGGATGGTGATTGTGACTATCATAATTTATGAAATTTCTCTGTAATAAAGGTGATAATGAATTATTATCTGGCTACATAAATATTATATCTCACTTTTTGATCACATCTTGATTTTCTTATTACCCAGTTCTACGCAAGTGTTAGTGCTTTATCTGATTTTGGATTTTATTGATAGTTAAGACTAATATTTCATTTAATAATCCTTTTAGGCTAATCAAGTGGCCTAACTCTGTCAGGTTATGTGCTGACCGTTGGGGGGAAATCAGAGGAAGAGGAGACATTGGGAAGTTTACAGGGAATGAAGTTTGTAGGGAGCTCTGCCACTGGGAGGCTATGTCCAGTCTCCCAGCACCAAACTGTGGACCACTCTACTGGAAAGGGGACATGCCTGAATGATGATGAAGATCTCCAGGTATCTTAAGGCCTGCCTTGACTGGAGACCCCTGAAAAGCAGCATTGAGAGGGCAGATTGTAGGATCCTGTCCCCACCAATTTCTTCACCAGGAAGTAGAATTAGAACCTCTCTTTGTGAGAAGTCATCATCTCTTTGAAGCCTCAAATTCCTGTTGTACAAATTGCCATTTCTGTACCAGGTGGCTCAAGGGTCCTGCGTTTTCCTAGAAGTTTCCAGTGATCTCAGGTGGATCTATAGGCCACTGATGCTTTCTCATCTCTGTAGGTTCTTCTAAGAGAGCAGCATGGGACTTGGTGCAATAGGTACATGGATCAGAGAGGGTGTGACAAAGCCATGCCAATTCTCCAGTGCCTGAGGAAGACAATATACTTTTTGGAGCCTTGGAGTCCTCATATGGAAATAAGATCTCCATCTTTGTCCTGGCTAGGATGAGGAGGCCTCCTGAGTTAACTGGACATTCCCCACAGGACCAGTAGAGGGCTAGAGGGGACATATGATGCTAAAATGTCCCTTCATAATCCCTGGACCTTACAGATCTGACTTCTTTGCCTCATGGGTCCTAGGGCTCACAGCCTTGAGGACACCCACATCCAGATTAGAGTTTTGATCCTGCCTGAGGTGCAGTATTGGCATTGGCCACTAGGGGTTAGAGGGTCCCACTACCATCAATGGAGCAAGGAGAGCTAGAGGTCTGCCCTCTGTGTGCCCTGCCTCCCACCCAAGCGGACCTCTCAAACTACATTCCTGTGCACAACTTGAACTGCTTAGCAGCAGGAAGTGTTTCATATACTCTCAATTTTTCATTCAGCACTGTGCCCCAGCACACAATCATGCAGAGGGTGTTTATGGCCTGGGTGCAGCTCTGGAAGTGATCACTATGGTCCTTGCTTTTCAGGAGCATGAAAATAAAAGAGCAAGTGCTATTAAAAATCCAGTTTGGCACTTGAAAGAGACCTTGGTCACTAGGTGTGGTTCTGAGCGTCTCAGTGAGGTGACATTTCTGCAGAAATCAGAGTGAGAAGAAGGAGTCAACCTTCCTTAGTTCTGTGAGCCGTGTTCCAGGGAAGTATTAGCAGTGCAACAACTGGAAGACAAAAGTGACTTTGGCCACAGAGGATATTGTAAAGGAGGCCAGTGAGGTTGGAGAGAGCCTGGGGAGAAGTGGGGGAAGGGCAGACTGCAGGGGCTAAAGACCCACCAGTGATCTGCTGCTGTGTGACATCATTTCCATAATTCCCTACTGATATCCACAGTGGTGAAGTTACAGTTTCTGAGCATCAGGACCCAGGTCAGCTCAATTGGTGCATCTGCCTGAACATCTGTCAGGAAACTGGGCCTGTGGCTTCCTCTGAAGGTCAGCTGAGAAGATATGCCTCAGAGCACATTCCTGGGGTTACCATGGGGTTTCTTATAATATGTCTACTTAATTTTGTATAGTGAGTATGAAAGAAAGAGGAAGGGAGAGGCTGAATTGTTAGAGACAGACAAAATTCAGACTTTCCGTTATTAATGTTGAATATTCCATGACTTATGGCAATTTTTTTCCTTAGAAGGCAGTGAATCTGATTTACTTAGTGGTGAGGGGCTACAGACCTTGGCCACCAGGAGGCTCTGGCTGCTGGGAGCTCCTATGAGGTGATGACTTGAAACAATGAGAGGTGGCAACTGGGCCAATTCTAAATCTCAGGGAAGCCATTAGAAGGTCTATATCAGAGGGCATTAATCTCTGCAACTTTCACTTCAATCTTCCCATGATGGAGAGGGGGAGGTGCAGTCAGGAGAAATGACTTTCCCTAGATCTCCCTTTGGAATTCAGGTCTGGGTTGATTGTGTTATTTTTCACTACCCATCTTGTCATGACCTATCCTGTAAATTTGTTCATTAGAAATATGTGACTACCTTAGGGCTTCTCAGATCGTACAGGTACTTTGGGGCTAACATGCTTAATCACATCCTCAGAAGTCAATGCTAGAATAACCCCAGCAAGCACACAGGGAGACTGCAGAGGCTCTAAGAGCCACAGTGACTTTCCAATGGTGACACACCTGGAAAAAGGGAGAGACCAGGTGTGACCCCATTACTGCTTCCCAAAGCTGAGGTTCTGGCTATACCCAGGCCTGCTTGGGGATGGTGAGTGAGGCACTGTTGCTGTAACTATGTCAAGCTGTATACATGTCATGGGGAGGGGGAACAGTCAGCTTTCTAAGGGGGATTTGAGATGATCCATGTGAAGTAGAGACTCAGGTAAGGAGACCCGAGGAAGAAATCTCAGTCCTTTGGTACTGAACCAAACAGAACTTAGAACCCAGGTTGCCAGGCTCCCACATTCCAGAGCCAGTTCCAGGCACCTCACTTGTTAGGGAGGCCCATCAGATGTTCACATGCAGTCTCCCATCTCACCAAATCTAATGCATGAAGAAAGCATGGACACATTTTGACCCAGTTATTCAACTCCTCAGTATATATCCAAAGGACTTAAAATCAGCATATGACAGTAAGACAGTCATTCAATTTTTATAGCAGCACAACAGGTAAGCTATGGAACCAGCTCATTGCTCTTCAACAGAACAATTGGTATATATACACAATGAAATATTACTCAGCCATAAACAAGAATGAAATTATGGCATTTGCCAGTAAATGGATGAAATTGGAAACTATCATGCCAAGTGAAGCAAGTAAATCCCAGAAAACCAAAGGCTGAATGTGCTTTCTGATATGTGGATGCTAATACACAATAAGGGGGAGGGAATAATAGAAGTTCAATAGAATAGACAAAGGAGAATGAAGGGAAGGGAGGGTAGATGGGAATAGGAAAGACAGAAGAATGAATTGGACTTAACTTTCCCATGTTCACATATGAATACAAACCAGTGTAACTCCATAGCATGTACAACCACGGGGATGGGATTCTAATTAGAATAAGTTATACTGCATGTATGTATAATATGTCAAAATATACTCTATTGTCATGTAGATCTAAAATGAACAAAGAAAAAAATAAAAGAAAGCATGGAGCAGGGAGCCTCCCCACATCAAAAGAACCTGGGTCAGTCCTTGTCCCTGATGTCTCGAGAGGGGACACAGGTAGCCAATGGTGGATCAACCAAGGCTATCCCACCTCTCTGATTCCCCCATGGATTGCTCCAGATCTTCCCCAGTGGAGTCGGGAGGGCTGTGTCACAGAGGTGTGGGTGATGGGACCAAGGGAATGCACTGCTTCCAAGCTCACCATGATACCCTCCAACTGTTACCCTACTTCTTGTACAGTCAGACACAGAGAGAACAGCACTGCCCACCTGCTGAGTGAAGGACGCAGTGAGTAACTTGACTGCAGAACCTGAGGCATTGCAGGTTATGGTGGCCAAAGACATGGTGGGACTAGAAAGATCTGACCCCAGAATCCCCTAGTAGCTAGGAAGTGCAGGGTGTGGAAGTCTGATGCCAGGAAGGGAGTGCTTTGAAGGCAAGGGTGAGCTTTCACCTTCTGTTGGCCCAAAGGGGACTCTAGACACTATACATGTGGATCTCCTGCACTATGGATCTGGTAGTCAGCCAAGGGCACACTGAACTTGACACCAATGTCACTGATGCTGACAGATATGCTGTTCCTCAATTTCTCACAGGACTGGGAGTGGGAGGTACCACTGGTCCAGCCTGCATGATAGAGACTAGCTGTCACCTGGAAGAATCAGCTTTGTAGAGTCAGTCCTCTCCATGAGTGAGTGCTCTGGGTGCCCATGGACACAGGTGGTTACCACCTTCACTAGGAAGGTGTGATGGAACTTTATAGAGGGAGAATTTGAGGTCACTATGGTCTGCAGTATTTTGGTAATGCTCCCTGGTTATGGTCAGTGTGTCTTCTTGTTCCCACATTACAGAAGACACCTCTGGCCACCAGTTTCCCTACAAGGGCTAGAGTAGCTGCTTTCTGTTGAGTGTTATGCTGTGAAGCAGGAGAGGTTCAGGTGAAACTGGAATCTGGAGTGATCTGGCCCGGTGGATGGCAGTAGTTGCCTGAGGGACCTGTTGTACGTCAGTTTTAAAGGCTAAGCCACAAGCTAGCCAGACCTTGGGGAAGTTGGCCTTATGGCTGTTCCATGCCAGAGACCACTAAGAAAATGCCAATCTCAAGTAAACCTGCTTCATCAGGGGGATTAAGTTAGCTTCAAGTCTGACTCTTGTCCCTTGGGTGAGTGTTACATCATCAGGATAATGTCACTGTGCATGGTAGAATTTTTTGGCAAGTTGAGCTCTGTAGGTAGGCACAGAGAAATAATGAGTGGGGCTCATGAAGGGTTCACAGACTAGAGAGAGAAATCCAGAGACAGAGAAATGAATGACCATCAGGGTGAGGTATGGGGAATGGAGAGTTACTGTTTACTGGGCAAAGGGAATCTGATTGTGGAGATTTAATGTTCTCCAATAGCACCCATTAGTGGACCTAGTGCCTACAAACTGTATAACTTCAAATTACTCAATTTCTTACCTTTTCAACTTAGTAGGGAAAACAAGATACACAACAGAAAAAAACATCAGAAACAAAAGTAGAAAAGAATATCTCAAGGAGGATAAGAACTACTCCAGCCTTCTAGCAGACACCAGGTGGTGCTCAGGAGCTGGTACTAAATGTGAGAAACATTCTCGCCTGTCCAAGTCCAAAGAGTGGACTAAGACACAAGGTATTGCAAAAAGTGAGACTTGACTTTAATGACAGTCTTGCAAGATCAGTGCCTGGTGGGTAGAGATACACAGATAGGATACCACCAGCATTCTATCCCCTAGAATGAAAGCAAAATGAAGGAGAAAAAGAAATGGAGACAGACTTCAATGGATCAACCATGCTTTGTCAAGTACCGGAGGGGCACATTTACAAGGGAGAAAATGGCAACAGGTTACAATAGGGATCTGCATTTTACAGGATTTAGTTAGACTAAAAATGTCAGTAGTGCAGTCAGGGGAATTGTTATGAAAGTTCAGAACCCATTGTTTCTGGGAAATGGTGAAAGTTCAGAGCCCATTGATTTCCTTTTCCCCCTGAGAGCTATTGTTTTCCTTTCCTCCCTGGGGATTGTTGTTTTCCGTATTTTTAGAGAGTACAAGGCCCCTCCCCCAGTTTCTCGTTGGCTGAGTATTGTGGGGTGCACAATCTTCCCAATATCCCCTGGTTTTGCCATCTCCTATTGGGTTATTTAAAGAAATATACCGTCAGTTTTCCCTACCTCTATTATTCTCTTGTGGCAGAAAATTCCCATCCCATTGAGTGCCTTTTGGCACAATTTATGTTGGCCAAGTACAAAGAATATGAAAGAGAAAAGAGAAGAAAAAGAAAATATTCACCATCAAATGGAGAGACACAAGACTCTGGCATTGGAGATGGCCTTTGAAATATCTTAGGAGTTAGTGCTAAACGTGGTGCTAGGCTGGCTCTAGCTTTAGGGCTGGTACTATGGTAAATGTTAAAGCCACCAGGGCTCTGACTGTGGAACTGGAGAAGAAAATGGTGTCTGAGAAATTGCTGGGACAGACTCTACTCCAGACAGTAATTCTGGAGCAGTACTAAAATTAGAGACACTTCTAAGGCTGGTACTCACTGTGATCTGGTATTATGGATTGGAGTCTTCTGGGAAACAGAGGAAGCATGAAGACTCACACTTCCAATCCTGTTGCTTGCAATCAAGTCAGAAATGTTTCAGACATGTTGCTCAGAGTAACAGAAATGAGTTTATTGAAGGGATAGAAAAAAGGGAAAGAGGATAGTCTCAAGGGAGAGAGTCTGTCTTCTCAGAGAAAGGCACATTGTCCCTCTCCTACAATCCAGTTTTATTTGGAGTCCCAGAGAAGGTTCCAAAGAGTCCTGCCCCAGGTCTACCTGTTGACTTTTGACTGAGAACAAGATAACATCAGACTTTTAAGTTGTCACTGTCATGGCAACTCTAGGTCCCTTTGGCCTAAGTCGACCAGTTGTAATTAGGATTTTTATCAAACATCCTTACAGGCTTTATGGTAATGAGGAATTAACCTTATATTCCAGGAATCTGGTCTGTGAAAGGGTCACAAAAATCTCTCCCTTCAAAGTAACATGAGTTCTTCTTATCAATGTTATTTTCTGCCTGTATTATGACTATAAATTACAGGTAGTTTGCTGAAGAATGTGACATATCTTGTCCATTTAGGACAGGACTGCAAGTAAATTGCTTCTTGGACAAGAAAGCACTTGGGGGTCAGCACAGTGAGCCTATTTTAGAGAATTATACTCTTCAGCTTATATTCCCACCATCCTCATCTGTCTGTTACCTAACACTGGGAACAAAAATATTGCCAGAACTGGTGATGGAGATGGATCTAGTTCTGGATGCCTCTTTCATCCCAGAGCTGGTACAAACTCCGTTTCTAGAGAAGGCTGCAATTTAAAGCTTCATTATGGTCCATTGGTATAAAATTGTCTCCTCTGTTAGAATGTAAGACCTAGAGGAAACAAATAGGTCAGGGGTTCACCATTATAATACAACATAAAACAGCGAGCCATACACAGGTGTCCAAAATGTAAATGAATAAAGCTGAAAATATGAACTCAAGACTTCTTGTATCTCAGGTTTCTTTTGTGTAAAGTAACAGCACCTTCCATGTAGGACTCTTGGGACTATCACCCTGATTCACCTAGTAAAGAGTAAATGCCTCCTGTGTGCCAGCATCTGTTCTAGGCTTGGGGATACAGCCCTGAGCATTCACAGGAACCTTTCAGAAAATGACTGGAGCAGGGGTTAAATGATCACAGGCTCATGCCCTGAGCTCACTGAGGTACTTGGATGGATGGGTCATGCACAAATTCAAATCCAGTCACATAGGACAATCCCAGGTGGGGTCTATAGAGGACATTTGTAGGATCCATAATCAGAGTGGCCAGGTTAATTCTGATCCCCCTTGATTTTCTCAGAACTGGTCCTCCCATTTTCCATCTGTTCAAGGAACATGTAAGAAAATTCAAGATCTGTCTGGGGTTTGTTCCTCTCTAGGTAACTCTGTGGAGCAGGGTTTGAGTTCACCAAGGTAATGGGGCTGTGTCTACTGAGGTGACTGGCTAGGATCCTGGAGGAGCTGACTGCAGGGTTTGGGGCTCAAACCTCAGAGGTTGTGATGACCCATGCCTTGACAGCACATTGGCCATGTGACTTCAGGATGTGCTTACAAAAGGCAGCTGGAAATCTGAGACACAGAACAGCAGGGATTCAGTAGTCATCAACAGGGACAGTCACAAATTTTTCCATATTTGTAATAGTGCCTTACTTCATTTCTCTCTCTCTCTCTCTCTCTCTCTCTCTCTCTCTCTCTCTCCCTTCCTTCCTTCCCTCCTTATTTTCTCTTCCAACTTTATTGTACTTCATCATGTGGCTGGTCATCTTCAATTCAACTCACACATATGTGAGGGAATTCTTGCTCTGATGAAGACTGCCATGTGTCAAAGATAGAGGTGTTCCTGTGGACTAAATTTCCTGAAAAGGGATCTATGAAACAAAAGGTAAATATATTTGTAATATTGATAGATGTGTGTATTGAAGATGCCTCCATTGGAGGGCAACTTATATTCTGTCAGCAAAAAGTAGATTATTGCCCTGTGCATGTAACTCAGGAATAGATTACTTGCTTAGTGTGGGTGAGGCCCTGAGTTAAATCACCAGTACTGAAAAAATCATTTTATCTATCCTAGCATTTTGTCTTTTTATTCCAACTTGTCTTGTACCAAGCAATTATTAATCATTCAACATTTTTTGAGTGATTAGAACACACAGTGCTCTATTCTAAAACACTGATAGACTCCTGTGAATACAAATATCCTCAAACCAAAGGAATTTACATTCTCATAGAAGTAGACAAAAAATTAAGGTATGTGGCATGTCTGGAAGTTATCTGTGCTGTTACAAAACTAATTCAGGGAAAACACATGGCATCAGGGTTGAGGCTTTTTCAGTCATGCAAGGCCTCACCAAAAATGACATTTAAGCAAAGACTTTGTTTATCTCTCTGGTTTAATATTACTATTTGTTGCCTTACTCTCTTCCTTCTCATTCTGACTCCAGGAGTGGAGTGTTCACTCATTCTTTGAAATTAGAAGTATCCTTTGTGTTTTGGCTGCAGAGGGGAGCTTTGATGGTGCTGGGGATGCAACCTAGAAGTCTGTGTGGGCAGAGCATGCACTTTACCACTGAGGTACATTTGCAAATTATATTATAAAATATAATTTATAAAGCTATTTTTGTTGTTATTTTTCCAATAGTTACTGATTTTGTAGTGAGATGACATTTTATAAAATATGCACATTATGGCTTTTTGCCACCAGGTATCTAAAGATTCAAGTGAATGAGGCTGGGGTTGTGGTTCAGGGGCTGGGATTGTGGCTCAGTGGTAGAGCACTTGCCTAGTGAGTGTGAGGCACTGGGTTCGATCATCTGCAACACATACAAATAACTGAATAAAATAAAGATCTATTAACATCTTAAAAAAATTAAAGAAGATATGTGAAGATTTAAGTTAATTACACAAATGTGAAAAATTAATTGATATTGATGCTTTTATAAAGTAAATGAGGTTTTGATACTTGGCAAGTGTTTATTGAGTAAAATACTGAGTATTTGTAGTAAAATAAAAATATTTTCACACCATTGTTACATATAGGAACCATGAGAAATTAATGTTATTTTCTTCTGATGGTAATAGTTTTGGGTCAACATAGTGTATGTTTTGTGTAACATCCAGGGTGCACATTGGTTTGATTTCTGCTTAGCCTATGTTGTTCTTTTCAACAAGGAAGAAAAACAGAAGAGTGTCATGTATTTCCATGTCAATTTTGCTTTATTGTAACGTATATTAAAGTGTTATCTCTGATAATTTGTTACACAGAAAGCAATTATTTGATTCACCTCAAATATTTGAGCTGCTGTATAAATAACTCCTTCATTAACATTAAAATGTGTTTTCCTCTCTATATTCAAATGTCCAATCTCTATTTGCATTGTTAGGTCAAAGCAATGCATTTGTTTGCATTTAAAACCAAGATATTAGTGGGCACAGAGGTGTGCACCTATAATCCTATTGGCTCAAAGATTGAGGCAAGAGAATCATGAGTTCAAAGCCAATCTCGGCAACTTGGTAAAGCCCTGTCTCAAAATTTAAAAAAAAAAAAAAAAGAAAAGAAAGAAAGAAAAGGAAAAGGGCTGGGGATGAGTCTTAGTGATTGAGCATCCTTGGATTCAATCCCTGATACCAAAAATATAAAAACTAAGTACATAAAATAAAACCAAGGTTATGCTTCCTTGCCCTTGGTGCAGATGCACCCTCTGATACAGGGTGTCAGCACTAATCATCTTGAAGGGTCTTTGTGCAGAACACTGCAATAACACTTCTTTAAATTTTTCCAGAAGAGACTCTGATCACATGCTGTGGTGAGTCTGTTATATCCAGTCTGTAGTACTATTTGCTAGGGAATGAATTGGGTTTTATTCACCTGAACACAACATCAAGACGAAACAAGCTGTCTTGCTCTCAGACTGGGACTAATTTTACAATCCTATGGAGCAGGCAGAGGAGGTCTTGGCCTTATCTGTGTAATGCATGGGATGATGGCACATAGATGGACAGGAACTCTTTAGGCATATAGATTTTTACAGGGAGAAACAATACTTTATCCTCTGAATTGATAAGAGAAATGGTTAGAATAAATGTTCTTTGGAGTTCTGAAGATAACTTTTCTTTTTCCATAAACTGTGTTCTGTAATCATTTTCTTCTTTGTACATTTGTGGTGATTTTTCCTTTCTACTTGTTTTGAGAAGAGCACTTTTTGAGGTTCAGATGCTGTGCAAACATTTTGAATCTCAAGTGAATGCAAGTGGAAGTGTTCAAAACAGACAACAGGGTTTGAATAAGAAGGAAATAAATCTTTTATGATAGTTTCCAGACTTTGAAAATAGTACAATAAAAGATGAAGCATGCCTTCTGCCTTGTTGACCAGCATTGCCTGTGCTAGACTCACCTTTCACCCTACACTCCTTGGGATGTTGATGACTGACCCCTATGGGGGTAGCTGGAGCAGTAGCACCAGCAAGAGCCCATGGTGATACAAATCACCAGTCTAGGACCTATGACCATGATGGCTACAAGGCAAGGGCAGGGTGCATGTGCTGCTGGAGTGTGCAGGAGGATGAGTTGCTATTGGTGAGTAGCTATTAGTATCTGGACCAGAGGATTGTCCAGGAAGAGAAAGGGAACTAACAAGGAACCTGGCAATGCCACTGTGAAGGAAGTTTACATGAAGGCTTCTGTCAAAGGACAATTAGATAAATTTCTGAGCATATCTGAGCAGAACCAAGACTGCAAGCACCAAGATTACTAGAACATCTATGTTCTAATAATCACCAAAATATTAGAAAACGGAAGATTCAGAGAATATAGGAACGTAGAGGGAGTGGTTAAGTAGAAGATGCAATCAAATGCAAATTCCATGGTCCCTTACCTTTCAACTAATCAGGCCTTGTTTGTAACAGCCAGAAACCTTGCTTTTTCATCTGGTTAGAGACAGAACTGGGAGGGCCCTGTCTATGATGTGATCTGATGGAGAGCAGGTTCTTAACTATCCTGAAATGATCCTCACCAACTCTCAATTTCCCATGCAGAGATTTTAAGCATTGCATGTTTTTTAGAAGTTTTCACAGTTTCTTTGTAAAATATTTTAATCAGTCAAAGCCATGTGTAATTTTTTAGATGTCAAAACACACTATTTTGCTTATCACTTTTCACAGCATTCTCCAGGTTCATTTTGTTTTGTTTGTTTTGTTTTTTGTTTTTTGTCAATTTGATCAACTCTGTTAATTTGTCCAGGAAGAGAAAGGGAGCTGAAAAGGAACCTGGCAGTGCCACTGTGAGGGAAGTTTACAAGAAGGCTTCTTCTATGTAGAAATTATCATTCTGTAACTATTGTAACTGGTGGGTATAAATTACTTGTCAATATATTCCTTCTAAGTAACAGAGTCAACATTTTTTCCTTTGTGAGAATTAATAAAAAAATACTATTCATATCAAAGATATTCATCCATTCCAGGACTCATTTCATAATATCAGGATTTTAATTCAGAATGTTTAGATTTGTGTCATCTTTGTGTGGTCCTTTGTAACTATTTTTACAAAGGATTTCAATTTGACATTTTGGAAGTTTGTCAAATTATTTGTTGAATTTCCGTAAGTGGTATCATGTTGTCACTATCAACCTGATATGGCTGTTTTCTCTAAACCTCAATAGTGGTTTCTCTCAAAGTGTAATTATGTAGAGATAGTGATTTTTAGGGGAAATTGTTAGCCAAATGTACATTCTATGGCAAAATTTATCACTCAACTGCCAATTCCCTTTATTACAATCTCTCTTTACATTGAATATATTAGAACACTATTTCCCTCAATGTTAACTGCCCTAAAAGCATTTTCATGCTTTTAATGTAGTGAAACCTATTCTGTCCATCTTGTGTGTGCACCAATGACCACAGGGTTGGAATCCCACACTCAGAACAGTCAGTGGTGGCTGGATTGTAGTGAAGAACAATGACCTTCCTGCTGTTCAGCTGTCACAGGGTTAAGATAAGTAGGGTGCTTCAAATGTTTAGTCTTTTCTAGGTAGTCATTAAGTACCGCTGGTCAAGTAAGAAGGAGAGGGGAAGAGGTAAAGGAAGGGGAGAGAGGAGGAACAGAAACTAGAGAAAGTGAGAGATCACTTCCTATGTAGAAATTATTCTTCTGTAACTATTGTTACTGGTGGGTATAAAGTAGAAAAGTAAAGTTAAAATATTTGTTCTATGACCTATTAACCATTAAAATATAATTTCTGCTAAAATTAGAGTTTTTAAACTTAAGAGAAATCGATGCCATTTTGAAAATGAGATCTTGTGCAATAAATGTAGGAGAACTAAACACAAATATTAGATTAAAAAATTAATGCTGCAAACACAATAAAAAATATTTTAAAAACTTAACCAGTGATCTTTTACTCTAAATTATGTGTCATAATAAATGTAATCATCAATAAATTTTGTACTTTTCTTTGTTCAGATGTTATGTATTCTGGTTTTCTTTTCTTGAAAAGAAACATTTTAATCCTACAAATTGACAAATTCTATAAATCAACAATGGACCAAGATTCTTTTTTCTCATTAGGTTCCAAAATTTATTTAGATTAAATACTGTACACAGCAGAGAAACTGGATTTCTTTTGTATTAAAGACTGCCTCTGTTAAAAATGCTGTTGTGAGTACTTGGGAGGATTTACCTTGAACATGACATTCATAGAGATTATCAAGCATAAACTTATTTTAAAAACTCATAGGTTCTCAACACTTAGAAATGCATGCTATTAATGTCAATCATCTCTCAAATGTTAGCTGGAATCATTGTTGTGTAATTTTTGGTCAGAAACATTTGGTCTAAGTAGTGACACTTGGGTCAGGGTTCCCTTCAGAGCCATTTCGCAAACCAACTGTCTGCATGCATCTAGAAAAAGTGTATATAATGCAACAGTACTTTGTGGTTTTCACTTTTAAATTTCTTGAAACCTGTAAGGGATCCCACAAAAACCATGCTGGACACAGGAAATCACATAAGGGAGTTTATTAAGCACACAGAGTGTCTCCCTGCAGGGTAAGAGAGAAAATGAGAGGAAAAGAAAGGGAAAGAGAAAGGGGCGCGCTAGAGAGAGTGGAAAGCGAGGAGAAAGAAAGTGAGTCAGGGGGAGAGAAAAGCAAGAGAGAAAAGATGGCGTTTGAATTCCGCCAGGCTAACAGGGAACCAATAATGGAGAAAGATACTTGCAAGCTGACTGATGAACCAATAGCTAGCTAGGATGCTCACAGATTGACAAGTGGTTGGGAAGCGGGGAAAATGGCTGCAACAGAAAGGGCGGGGGAGCAGCTTTATACATTACAAAACCAGTCTAGCAAAATTTGAGGAAATCTCTAGGGAGGTTTATTTCTCTTGAAAGAAAATGTCAATATTTTCAGGCTCAATAATTGAATCTTCTAAACATAACAAATAATGTCCACTGTTTGAACACCCCAAAACATGCAGTGTTGAGACTGTCATTTGTGCTTGTTTCTGGGGTAGATGAATAAAATTGGAAGGTAAATTTTCAGTTGCATATGCCTCACAAAGAAAAAGCAAAACAAATGTAACTATTGTTAATTGACTTGAACACAAAGAAGAGACTGCCTTCCATGTTGTGGTTTTTGTAAAGATTTGATATTTTCCAACCAAGCACATGCTTTCCAATGATAGGCAATCACACTGTTGTGTAAAGCAGCAAGACTGAACAGGAGAAATGCTTGTTTTATACACTGAAGTACTTTGTGTGGTTTTATTCGGGATCATTTGTATAAGAATCTTGACTTTTTCATATTTGGAAGCATCAAATAAAATAGAAACAGAGAAAACACATGGCATGAATAGTATTCCATTGTGTATGTATACCAGAGTTTCTTTATCCATTCACCTGTTGAAGGGTATCTAGTTTGGTTCCACAATCTAGCTATTATGAACTGAGCTACTATAAATATTCATGTGGCTGTGTTACTGTAGTTTGCTGATTTTAGGTCCTTTGGGTATAAACTGAGGAGTGGGATAACTGGTTCAAAAGGTGGATCCATTCCAAGTTTTCTTAGGACTCTCCATACTGCTTTCCAGAGTGGCTGCACCAATTTGCAACTCCACCAGCAATGTAAAAGTGTGACTTTTTCCCCACATCCATCCTAACATCTATTATTGTTTGTGTTCTTGATAAAAGTCATTCTAATTGGAGTAAGATGAAATCTTAGCATTGTTTTAATTTGCCTTTCTCTAATTACTAGAGATGTTGAACACTTTTTCAAATATTTATTAATTGCCTGTGTGTCTTCTTCTGTAAAGTGTCTGTCCAGTTCCTTGGCCCCTTTATTGACTGGGTACTTTGTATTTTTGGTGTGAAGTTTTGCAAGTTCTTTATAAATTTTGGAGATAAGTGCTCTATCTGATGTGTGTATGGAAAATATTTTCTTCCACTCTGTAGGATCTCTCTTCACATTCTTGATTGTATCCTTTGCTGAGAAAAAGCTTTTTAGTGTGAGTCCATCCCATTTATTGATTCTTGCTTTGATTTCTTGTGCTTTGGGAGTCTTATTGAGGAAATCTGATCCTAAACCAACATGATGAAGATTCAGGCCTACTTTGTCTTCTATTAGGTGCAGGGTCTCCGGTCTAATTCCTATGTCTTTCATCCATTTTGAGTTGAGTTTTGTCCAGGGTGAGAGATAGAGGTTTAATTTCATTTTACTGCATATGGATTTCCAGTTTTGCCAGCACCATTTGTTGAATAGGCTATCTTTTCTCTATTGTATGTTTTTGACTCCTTTGTCTAGTATGAGGTGACTGTATTTATGTGGTTTTGTCTCTGTGTCCTATTCTATACCATTGGTCTGCCTGTCTATTTTGGTGCCAATACCATGCTGTTTTTGTTACTATTGCTCTGTAGTATAGTTTAATGTCTGGTATTGTGATACCTCCTGTTTTACTTTTTCTATTCAGGATTGTTTTGGCTATTCGAGGTCTCTTGTTTTTCCAGATGAAGTTCATGATTGCTTTCTCTATTTCTATGAGGAATGTCATAGGGATTTCAATTGGAATTGCATTGAATCTGTATAGTGCCTTTTGTAGAATGGTCATTTTGACAATGTTAATTCTGCCTATCCAAGAACATGGGAGATCTTTACATTTTTGAAGGTTTTCTTCCATTTCTTTCTTTAATGTTCTGTAGTTTTCTTTGTAGCGGTCTTTCACCTCTTTTGTTAGATTAATTCCCAATATTTTTTTTTTTTTGAGGCTACTGTGCATGGAGTGGTTTTCCTACTTTCTCTTTCAGAGAATTCATAACTTATGAATAGAAATGCATTAGATTTACGTGTATTGATTTTATATCCTGCTACTTTGCTGAATTCATTTATTAGTTCTACAAATTTTCTAGTGGAGTTTTTTGGATCTTCTAAATATAGGATCATGTCATTGGCAAATAGTGACAACTTTAGTTCTTCTTTTCCTATTTGTATACCTTTAATTTCTTTGGTCTCTCTAATTGCTCTGGCAAGTGTTTCAAGGATGATGCTGAATAGAAGTGGTGAAAGAGGGCATCCCTGTCTTGTTCCAGTTTTTAGAGGAAATGCTTTCAGTTTTTCTCCCTTAAGAATGATGTTGGCTGTGGGCTTAGCATAGATAGCCTTTACAAAGTTGAGGTATGTTCCTACTATTCCTATTTTTTCTAGGGTTTTTAAGCATGAAGAGGTGCTATATTTCACTTATTTAAGGTTCCCTTGCTTTATTAATTTACCAGCAAATTACAACATTTTATTCTTTTTTATGACTAAGTTTTTTAATTTATTAGTTGTTTTTCATTGTACATAACATTAGGATTTATTTTGACATAATTATAAAAGCATGAAATATAATTTGCTGAAATTCAGTCCTCAGTACTGCCCCTTACTCTCCTTACTCTTTCTTCCTTCCTTATTCCCTTCTCTCTAGTCTACTAATCTTTCAGCTGTTTACTTTTTTTTTTTTTTTTTAATTAGTGCCTTGTGGATACACATAAAAGTGAGACTCAGTGTGGTGTATTCCTATCTGCACATAGGAAAATATGGTCAGATTCCTTCCAGTGTCCTTCCCTTTCAAGTCCCTCCTCCCTCCCCCTTAGTATTCTTCCTCTATTTCTCTGATCTTTCTTCTGTTTTGATGGACTCCCCCGCCTTTATTTTTTATTTCTTTATTCTTCTCTTACACTAGCTTCCACATTTCAGAGAAAATATTCATTCTTTCATTTCCTGAGAATGGCTTATTTCACCTACCTTGATAGTCACCAGCTCCATCCATTTACCAGAAAATGTCATAATTTCATTCTTCTTCAGGGCTGATGACATTTCATTGTGTATATATACCATATTTTCTTTATCCATTCATCTGTCGAAAGAGAACCAAGGCTGGCTTTATAGCATTGTTAATGTGGATTGTGCTGCTATACACATTGGTGTGGTTTTGTCACTGCAGTATGCTGATTTTAGATCTTATGAATATATAACAGGGAGTGGGACAACTGGGTAATATGGTTGTTTGAGGAATATCCATACTGCTTTAGTGAGTGGTTGCATCAATTTGCAGTTCCACCAACAATGTATGAATACACATTTTTCCTCACATTCATGGCTGAGTAAAGAGCAGAGCTCAGATTCTAATTTTGTGTTCTAAAGTCTTCAGTGACTACCCATTGTCTATTTAATAAAATCCCTCTTTCTCAGTTCTCTATTATTTAGGCTCCTCTGTGGTCCTGTCCTAACTGAGCTTTTTATTATTCCTGTAACCTCTGCAGTAATGAAGCTGGCTGCTTGCTCCTCTCCCGTGGCTGCTTGCTCTTCTCCCATTTTCTTAACTTTGTATTTGTGCCAACTCTGTGTCTCTGCCATGACCTTCATTGTCAAAATCTTCCCACTCTTCAGAGTCCAGTGTACCTGCAGCTCTTCTGTACACTGTTATTGAAAGTTGAGCATTTCACCTCCTACTATAAATTCCCTGAATACAACACCTTGGCTTTTTGTCTTTTGCTGTTTTGTATTAATTATTGCATCAGATATATATGAATTACACTGAATAGGAACTACCTTGATGTTTCTGTTTCAAGTAAACTGGTAGAAGAATGTCAAATTTTTTTTTCTCTGCACTGGTCAACAAAGAAATGCATTCAATTTAGAAAGTCAGACCTGCTCTATCACTCTTCATAGAACTTTAAAGATGAACTGAAGGCAGCAAAAATGAAACACAGAAAAGCAAGATTGATGAGCAGAAGCAAGGTAGTAGGGTCTTCTCTAAGGAGGTCTTTTGAAGCTGTCTGGTGGGCAAGGCATCCCCACCATGGCCAACTCTTCCATGTCCTCTGGAATCTTTTTTCTTTCTCCACATACACAATGGTAGGGTTAAGAAAAATATCTTTGATCTTTTCTTCAGCTCTATTAGTATCTACACTGATGACTTCTTCAAGCTCCAATTTCATCAGCCTCCAAGGCTCAGGTCCAGAGTATACACATACTCAGAATTTCATACCACATACCCATGGAATTTCAGTGTGATGAATCTGGCCCACCACAGTGAACTAGGTAGATTCTCTGCCAACAATCCATAATAATTAGAGTCTCTGGAACTGGCTTGTATGTAGTTGCTACCAGGTAAGATGTAGGTGTCATTGTTACCTTCTGCAATGATTCCAGGTTATTCCTCCTCCTCAGAATTAAGACTAAAGACAGTGCACTAGAAAAGTAGAACATCACTTCAAAGAATGACCATTATTGTAAAAATAGATGTCAGCCTGGAAAAAATTCTCAGGTGTTGCCAATTATCCCTGTGGGTGATATCATCCCCAGCCCAGAGTTACTGCTTTAGATGGAGAGGGTTAACTTAGCAAATCCAGGTAAGAAATTCCCAGCTTGGAGGCTTAGGTATGGGCTACTCAGGTCTTCCTCCCCTTGGGGTTTTATCTTTCCTGATGAGCACGCTGTGTTCCAAAGCTGCTTCTCTTTGGTTCTTCTTTTGCTTCTATCATTTACATAACATGATCAAAATTATTTTATTCTTTACTCCCAAATATCACTTAAATTAAAAAGTGGAAAAAAATTAAAAATAAATAAAAGAAAAAGTTCAAGTTTCAAAACTGAGGCTGCTGTTGAGATTTAGGTTTGGTCTCCAGAGGTCAAGAGCAGAGTCTTCTTCACCTGAAATTTTCACAGTCCCAAATTCAGAAAAAGAAACCAGAGTGACCTGAAACAGTTTGCACTACTTGAGAACCAGCACAAGCTTTAGCATGATCCTATCCCTCAAGGAAATGAGGCTGTAACTGTCCTTTCAAACCTGCAGGACACATGTCACTCTATAAGGCACACATGCTTAGTAATAATTTATGTCAGATTTATTTTACTTAGTGTAATAAATTTATTTTTAGAGTATAAAATTTATAACCAGGGATTGAACCCAGGGGCACTCAACTACTAAGATACATCCCCAGTCCTTTTCAGTTTTTACTTCAAAATAGGCTATCACTAAGTTGCTGAGCTTGCCCTTGAACTAAGACTGCTCCTCTCTAGCCTTCCAAGTACATAGGATAACAGATGTGCACAACCAGGGCCAGCTAAATCATGGAAGTTATAATAAAAATACTTTACTTACCCTGATTATCAAAACTGTGTGTGTGTGTGTGTGTGTGTGTGTGTGTGTGTATGTGTGTGTGTTTTACTGGGATTTGAATCCAGGCTACTCTTCACTGAGCTACATCTGAAGAACTTATTTTTATTTCTGGAGGCCAGTCTTAAACTTGCAATTCTACTGCCTCATCCTAGGTAAGACCTGATGTTTTAAATGTGCTTTCCTTTTGAAAATTATTTTGAAAACAAATTCTCTCTAAAGAAAAGCTTTTAGAACTCTCACAAAGAGACAGGCATCATTACCCTATGTATATGTATGATTACACGAATGGTATGAATCTACATCATGTACAACCATAGAAACAAAATGATGTACTCCATCTGTGTACAATGAATCAATGCAGTTTGTAAAAAATAAAAAATAAAATTAAAAAAGTTTTTTAAAAAAAGGAGATGTATGTGTGTTTTCGTGTCATACAGTATTGCCAGGCACTGTCGGTTTTGGTTCATTTCTTCAGTACTGGAAATTGAACTGGGGGATTTGGACATGCTAGGTGAGTGCTCTACCATAGCCCAAGAAGTGTGCCTTTATATTTGGACATTCAGTGTCCCATTTGGAAATAATGTCTGTAAGTGTTTTTTGTACTTTATTAATGAGGCAACAGGAGAGAATGAGGTTTGTGAGGTACAGGTGATTTTCTTCCATGGATTCCGACATTTCCAGGGGTTTGTTCTTAATTGCTACTTTATTTTGAGGTTGGCAATAGAGATTAAACCCAGGGCCTTGTCCATTCTAGGTTAAGCAAAACCCCAGCACTTTTTACTTAAATTTATTTTTAGAAAGGGCCTTAAATTGCCAGTACTGACCTCAAGCCTCCTGCCTCAACCTGCTAAGTAGCTGGGATTACATGTGTGTGGCATGTTGTCCTGCTACGTAATTGTCCCCACATGTGTATCTATAGATTAAGAGCAGAAGGACAGGTAAGCTATCTTGATGTTTTTCTTTTACACATAAAATGATTTCCTTACAGTGCTATTGCTTTTAAATTCTACATCCTGACACCAATCAGCCAAGAACATTAGGCATAACTGGAGACAGGTTCATATGTGAACTGCTAAGAGGTGGTCTGTGGCTTAAGATACTTTGGTCTGGGTTTTCCACAAAGTCAAGAATAAAACAGAAGAGTCATATTGAACTGGCTATATGATGCTTTCTTTGAACACCTACTGAACCTTAATCTAAGATAATTTGGATGAGTGTATTTTTCTGAGTAGTGAAAAATACTCTTTCTTCTTTGGTTTTCTCTAAACTGAAACTTTGTTAGTAGCTGATATGTAAAGGTTCCAATTCTTTATTTACTTTCTCAACTTCTGCCTCTGGTAGTGAGAGGAAGTAGCTATACCGAGAGCTGCTTGGCACCACAGCTTCTGGTTTTTGGCACTACATTAAAAAAAAAAAAAAAAAATTCTCAAATCCCTCCTCTTCTCTTTTGAGGACTGAGAATAACAGGTCATTCCTTTCTGTGCCCTAACTTAACATGACATCTGAAGCGAGCAGCGACGCATCGCTTCTTTGTCTTGAAAAGCAGCTAGACTTCTCTGAGTTGCCAATCAGAGGACGACAAGACGCACGGGATTGAGGACTCGATCACACGGAGATGGCAAACCAACGAATGGTTTATTTTATGATGCTCTCACACACAGGGGGGCACACCAGCCGGCTTAATGACCTGACCGTGATCGTACGCAGACGATCTCGGAGCAGATATTCGCCCCCAAACAGGATTACAATCCGGGGTTTTTATATGTTTCACACAGGGCATATCTTATCTATCACCCACAGCTTAGTACTTTATCTAGTCCTTACAGCTTAGGGTTGCCTAATTTGCATAATCAGTGTACTTCTCTTAGTACTTTATCTAGTCCTACAGCTTAGGGTTGTCTAATTTGCATAATTAGTATCAGTGCACTCCTCCTGGCCTGAGCTTAGAGAACTCTTGTTTTACATTTGCAAGGCACTCCTCCTGGCCTGAGCTTTAGAGAGTTCTTGTTTTACATTTGCAAGGCACTCCTCCTGGCCTGAGCTTTAGAGAGCTCTTTTACATTTATAAAGCTTTGTTTTACATTCATAAATCTTTGCTCCATTCAGTCCGTCCCCTGGAGCGGGGGCGACCCCCAAGGAGGGGCGTCGCCGCTCCACACAAATGTATCAGGTCTCCAACATAACAATATTTGGTAAGGAGATGGAGGAGGTTTTCATGGCCTGGCAGGTTAAGTACATAGGAGGGGAGTGTTTTATTGCAAAATTTATAGAGGAAAACCTGGTGGCTATCGGGGAGAACAGAAGGAGGAAGGCGATTAAGATCAACAACAGAGCCGTCGATGGCGATGAATTTGGGGCTTGAAGACCGGGGGAGGCCCACCACATAGCGCCAGAAGAGGTGTTCCATGAGTGTATCCAGAGGAATAGACGAAGGTACGTAGATAGTACTACAGAAGAGAGAAAGAGAGAGAGTTAAATAGAGGAAGAGGGTCCGTGCGAGAGGATAGAAGAGGAGGTAAAGTATAATGTAAGTAGACATACTTAGTAAGCCTAATAAGATAGGGACGCATGATGGCTTTAAGAGCCAAGAAAGAAAGAGGGTGTACAACAGACTTATTTCTGAAAGATAAAAGAGAAAGAAAGAAATTCATAGTATGAGGCTGAAAAGAATTTTCCAAGGCCAAGAACCAGTTACATGCTTGTATACTAGGGGCATCAGGATTATTCAAAGAAGCAAATAGAAGACCTAAAAGGGCTTGGTTATGGTAAGGGAACTTAATATAATAACAATCAGCAAGCAAAAGGGAAGGTGGATGTTTATGAAACCAAAGATGGTTGAGAATCATATATGGAGGAGGAAGGGGTGAGAAAACATAAGGGTTATGAGGTTGTTGGCAAACATAAGAGCAAAGGTTGCATGGTAACAATGTTGGAGTTAAGCTTTTAACAATATGTGCTAATATATCAAAGGAGTAGGTGGTATAAGTTTTCAGAGCTGCAAGTTTGAAAAAGTCATATACATGGAATTGGATGCATAGTGAACAGGAAGCATGATGAATGCGTTCCAGCTCAAAATTGCGTGCTCTTTCCAGGCGTCTGCTACGTCTATGGCGGTTGTGGTATCTCCGGCGGTAGGTAGTGCCGGGGGTTGTACAGTTCAGCTTTGCAGAGTTCATCATACCTCGAAGAAGTGGTGTTATTGCAGATGCAAAGCAAAATTTTAATGATGAAGAAAGCACCTAAAAGGAAACAAACAACAGTAAATGATTCTTTGAGCCAATGGAATGGGTTCCATCTAGTAATGCAGGCGAAGTCAGCAGCTATCAGTCTGCGAAAGAAACCAACAAAGGAACAGTCAGTGGTGCTGGAAGAAAAGATGTGTGTTGGGATAAGATAAGAGTTATCCACGAGGGCTTTAACCTCGTTCAAAGAATAATCCAGGTGACGGAGATCCTTGGCAATAGAGTCATTGAATGCTTTGTATACTTTCTCATTTTGTTCATATACTCTGTTCAAAGCAGAGATGGAAGACTGCAGTTTCTGCATCAAATCTTGTTGATAAGCCGGTGTCCTGAAGAAAATTCCAAGTCCAAAGGTGTGGTTGGAGATGATGGAAACATGAGTGGTTGTAGCTTTGTTAAGGTCATTATGAAGCACACAGATGACGTTGGAAGATAGGTGGCAACCAGGATCCAGGTAGACTGTATCATTGTAGGTAACATTCTGCCATCGGGTGATGGAGTAATTGGAGTGATGACAGGTGAGAATCCTGTAATTTCCCAAATCAGCAATGGATGAAGCAGGAAGATGTACTACAACGTCCGTAGTAGGAGGTTTATCAGAAATAACCTGAAAGGTCAAAGCTGTTTGTTTTCCAAGGTGCCAAACGGAAGAAGAAGGAATAAACCAAGAATGTTTGTCAAGTTGAGCCCAATACATGTCTTCCAAAGGGAGAACCCATGAGTCATGAATTCTCCGAGGTGTAGGTTTAGTTTTGTAAGCCACAATAGCAGTAGAAGTAGAGATTTCCCAAAGATGTAAAGAGCAACGTCCAGAGTCACAGTGGCTTTCTTTGGTAGGGTCCAGGATGGTTATCATTGATGCGGTTTCTTGTCCAATTCCCGTGATGAAGAGTGTGCGTAGATCAGAAAAAGATGCCTGAAGCAATGCTTCCACGTGATGGCATTCCTGTTGTTGTTGGAGGTGAGTTATAGCAGCTTGCATCATGTTAGTAGTAGTAGTATAAGATTGTTGGAGGGAACTGAGTTCAGAATGTAAGACCTGTTGTTCAGCCTGGAGTTTCTGTAGCAAGACGCTCATAGTATGCATATTTCTGGAAATTCCATGTATAATTCTCGTGTGTTCATTGGTGAGCGTTCTAACGGAGTTGATTTCAGCTCTAAGTTCTTCAGTCATAGCTGCAGCAATTAAAGCTCCAATAGCGGCGCCAGCCAAGAAGGCGCCGACAGCAGCCGCCTGTAGAGGGCGTCTGAGGTTCATACCACCATTAGGGCTATAATATAAGTCCGGAAGAATAGTAGCCACAGAGGTTTTACAAGGGTCCATATTAGACGAGAATTCATGAAGGTCTAGGATTAGATGTATGGGAGTGATAGAGGGTTGGACAAGCAAGCGAGTAGGAGCATACAGAAGAGGTAAGTACATAGGAGCAGTATGGGTAACAGGTAGGCTATGTGGTGGAAACAAAACAGATCTGGGGAAATGGGCTGTAATCCATGAGTGGGTCTCATTAAAACCACCCCGATGAATAAGACAAGGTTCAAAATCAGTAGTTCTATAACACATCTTATGATCCATCTTAACTTCATAAATCTCAGAAAATCTGTAATTATCAACCAAATCTGTTTTGTTCTTAAGGATAGAATGGGAGACCATATCATACATATACCATTTGTTATTTTGCCCTGGGGCTAACATGTAAAAATAGTAAGGTAAATAGCCAATTTTGCGTGGTGAAGGCCATTTAGAAAAGTCCATACCAGCATGGAGCCACCAATTAATGGATCTATTGTCAGCTGCGGCGATATGGTACCGGGGAATAGAGTGAGAAATGGATAAGTTAGAACAACCATAAGGGGTGCTGAGATAAGGTGTAAGGGGAAACGGACGTTGGTCCAGATGGAGAGTGACTTCCTGAATGCAAGGGTATTTGTAATTTAAAATGGTAACGGTAGGTTTCAATTGTCGCAGGGTGGAAAGTTCTGGGTAGTAAGTGGAATTAACAACAGAGGCATTAAAAACATCCATGGGTACATCATAGAAAGAATGGTTATACATAATAGAGCGCTGAGTCACATAGAGAAGCTTGGTAGCAAGGGGACACCAATGACATCGTTTGAGGCCTGATTGGGGAATGTACGGTAAACCTAGGGTGTCATTGTGTACATTGGTAGGTAAAGGGGGCATGCAAGGAATGTTCATATAATGTACCATAGAAGCAAGTGAGGGGTCAGAAATATTAATAATAGGGAAGAATTCAGGAAAGAATCTGGTAGTAGGGGAAGTGCCGGTAGCACCACGAAGGGAAGGGCGCATATAGGAATCTGGTCTATAAAGGGAAATATTAAAAGAGCGCGGCGAAGGTTTGGAAGAAACATTAAGAGGCAGAAAGAAAACAGGTGATTTGGTGGCATAATAGGGGAGTAGGTTCATTGCAGAACTATTAAAAGTACTGGAGTTAAAGAGGTAAATATGAGAAAGGTTCCATATAGGAATGCTGTTATGTAACTCCTGGGAATCATTCCTCCATACCCAACGTAAACGCCTCATAGAGGAGGCATTATTGTTATGGGAGTTGCTATAAGAGTAATAATCTGGTTCAGTATGGAGTGACTTATTGTAAAATGTAATATCAGAATATTCTGAGTAAAGGACAACGCCATCAGTGGAGTTGCCAGCATAAACAAAACCTGTGACGTTGAGGTATTTAAGCAAGAATGAATTGGCAGGAGTTACATATGATTTGGGCATAGTAATAGGTTTAGGAGAATTCTGAAGAAAGATGGAGATAGATAGTTCCTGGTAAGGGGGAATGGGGAAACAGAACCAGCCTAGTTCAGCTGATCCATTGTGAAGTGGTACCATAGTAGCAAAAACAGCACGGATACAGAACGTTTTGAAAGGGGAAAAGTGGTTTTGGAAAGATGTAGGAGGGAGAGTACTGGGTGCCAAAAGGTTAGCAAAAGGTTGAGGGACAGGGTCAGTAATGACTACTGGGTATCTCCAGGTTTGAGTAACTAAAGCCATAATTTCCCACCATTGATCAACCGGAGGGAAGGAAATATTGGAGACAATGTAACGACTATGAGCATTGAGGAGTTCAAAGCGGCCAAAAATAGGTAGATTGGGAAAATCTGCTATACAAGTAACTTTTGCTTTCAACAATCCATCCTTAAGTTCATTAACATCATTAGAGGCATTAAAGGGTAAGTTCAATCTTTTAAAAAGAAGGGAAATATTAACAGGGCACAGGTTTCCAAAGGGTTCTGGAAGAAAGGGAGGCCATCTAAAAGAAGGAGTGCAATATTGTATAGAGGTGCCTGTA